>JAHBCN010001746.1:0-108303 GCA_019359885.1 Listronotus oregonensis | reverse complement strand
TTTTTTGCCCAGAAGGCAGATTTATTTTATTAATTTTTGTTAAATATTCAATTTTTAAAAAACTATTTTGGATATGTACTTACTATTAGAACTGTAATGTATAATATTTTTAAAAAATTAAGACTTTATATTACTTGTAAACAAAACAAAAAGGCAAACAGATTACGTCACAAATACCGAATTGACATTTAAATTGGTTTATATGGGCTTAAATGGGATCGAGCACTCCTTGTTAGGTTTATTACCCTTGGACTCTGACTATACCGTGGTAAACTTAACAAGGAGTGCTCGATTTTTACTATTTGTCGGCAGATATAGGTTATGTTTGGACGTCACCCGTTTGCCCATTTTGCGTAGAAGGTAGATTTATTTTATTAATTTTTGTTAAATATTCAACTTTTAAAAACTATTTTGGATATGCACTTACTATTAGAACTAAAATGTATAATATTTTAAAAAATTATGACTTTATATTACTTGTAAACACAACAAAAAGGCAAATACCGAATTGACATTTAAATTGGCGTATATGGGCTTAAATGGGATCGAGCACTCCTTGTTAGGTTTATTACCCTTGGACTATACCTATGTTTTCAAATAATCTGAAAAGTTTTTAAAGGTAGTATTAGCAAAAATAAATTTTGTCGGAATGTCCATTAATGAAGTAGAAAGAAAGTTAGCTAAGTATAGAGCCAGAAAAGAAAGGGAGGCCCGTCTAAATCATTACAAGGCAAAATTCAAAATTATGTTATCAAAGTTTTTTGGAAGAAACGTTACAAAAGCTGAAGAAAAAACCCCTGAAAGTGTAAGTTTTATTTGGTTTCTACCAATAGTGATAATAATAATCGCAATTTAATAAATGATTAAGTTACATTTAGTTTGTACAAATGAGTATATTGCAACTAAGTATGAAATAAAGTCAGTATTCCAACCCCTCGACTAACCCTGTAGTATACTAGCCCTATCATAATCAACCAATAAATTTATTTATTTAATTATTAACTTTGTATCTCTAATTTGATTTAATTTTTAAATATTGTTGGTTATTATTTTTTGGTTATTGGAACAGAATAAAAAAGAGCTTTATTATTATTATCTGAATAAACAATTCAAAAATTTTAATAACTAGAGACACACTTTTTGGCTAACAACATTTAACATACGTTAAAACAAAAAACAAACCAAGCTAGTACAAAGAATAATGTTCACTAAATAAAATTAGGTAAAGAACAAGAGACAAAACAGCTGTTACCTCCTTGCAAATTTTTTTTTATCAATATTGAGTCTTCTAATAGGCAAAGGAAGATAATTAAATAATTTCTTATTTTTGCACAAAATAGAATTTTTTACTTGACTAGTTGCAGGTCTGGGCAATTTACATTAAACCTTTGTCAAGTATTGTACATTGAAACTGAATTTATTTCATCCTTGCATTTTTTAAAAACCAGACAATACCTAGGTCTCCTGTAAAAGCAGTTGATACGCAACACAGATATGTGCGAGAAGATGTCTACACTCTGAATAGAGTATTGCACAGTAAGAAGAGGAAAGAAGAGATATAAACACAAAAAAACATAGTTAAAAAAATTAAAAGAAATCAATAACAATATAAATAATCATTATTATGTTAAAACAATTTAAAATAAGACGCACACGCACAAAATATGGCCAAGAAAACAAAAATTATCATCCCACCAACCTCATAGAAAAAGTATAGAGCATAATTAAAAACTTGAAACAAGTTAGTAATTACAACACAATTCAGTCAAAACTTACTAGAATAAGAAAATAAAAAAAAAAACTATAGATAACCATATTATTATCACGCTAATTGCCTATATTACACTATCTGAAGTATTGCCTTAAGAAAATTGGCAAATGTATGTTATAATAATAATATTAATGGATTTAAATGTAGTCGGCTCCAAATGTATAAACCATGTATACTCTTGTTTCACTAATATGATATCAGCATCTAAATTTAGTTTTCCAAAAAAAAAAACAGTTAAAGGATATTGTGGAGTAGCAGCTTATCATTAGATTAGATTAGATTATTTGAGCAGAGATGGCAAAAATGACCTGCACCACTGCAACCTTACCAGATTTATTGTGGTTTCTCCTATCATTCTTTAGAGTACCTTGTCCAAGCCCGTCTTCTTAACTAGACTCCAGAGTCTTGACACTGGCCACTCCGTATATCTTGCCGGTTTTGGCTTTTCCTCACCAAGCCTAGTAAACCTAAGCCTACATAGTGCTTTGTAGTGGCACCACACATGCACAGCTGTTTCTTCAGCCTCCTGGCAGAACCTACACAGGCTATCCTCCACCAGGCCTATTCTTTCCAGGTGCTTGTTGAGTTTGCAATGTCCAGTTAGTTGACCTACCGTTATCCTTACGACTTTACGACTGTGGCTCAGTAGGTCCGAGGTAAACTTGGCCAAGCAGGTCTTAATGAACTGCTTTGCTTGTCATTGTCCTGGTGTTTGTACCCACCAGCTTTGAAACTCTCTGTCTACCCAGCTCTTAATAGATGCTTTAAAGAGGCCTGCCGAGATTCCGCAGAATGGCTCAGGGCCTATCATTTCCATTGCTGATCATCTTTTGGCTAGGTCGTCGGCCTCTTCTTTACCTAGGTGGCCCTCGTGGCCTGGTACCCAGGATACCGTAAGTTTGTTTGCCAACTTTTTCCAGTCCCCCACTAGTTTGGAATTAACTTTTGGAGAACTGATGGCCTTCAGAGCCGCTTGGCTGTCTGAGTAAATGACGATGTATTTTCCTTTACTCCCTTTTTCTTTAATCAGCACGGCACAATGCATTATTGCTGCGATTTCCGCTTGGAAAACCGTGGCGTGCTGACCAAGACTTAAGGTTATCTTTTCTCTAGGTTTGTCTCCATAAATGCCAAGTCCTACTCCCTTGTTGGTCTTGGAGCCATCTGTATACCAGATATGATCGGCTTTGTTTGGAGGGCCTTCTTTCCAGTCCTCCCTATCTAGTATGACAATCCGAAAGTGTCTGTTGAAGATGAAACAAGGGGTTGATCTGTCCAAGAGCATCTCAAACAATGTGCTAACCTCTTGGTCCTCCTCTATTTCCCATCTTGAGGTCCTTTGATGTCCTACAATTGGACTTTGACCTCGTTTCAGTCTATAGAGGTCAAATTAGGGCATATCGTAAATCAAACTAACATATACATAGTTAAATAAATTTTGATACATGGTGTAATATCAGGATTCAGGAAATTGTGTCTTAGGAAAAAAATGAGTAATTATTCTTTATGACAATGGTAAACAGGGTTTTGTTCCAAATGCTAGGCCAGATATGTGGAGAATCATTTTTACAATTTGTTATCTGCACAATTAAAAAATAAAACGCAGTTCCGATTTAAAGAAGTTTCAGGGATATTGACTTGATTTTCTATTTTCAATATACTTTACCAGAAGCTGATAACAGTCTCTTAATGTATATAGTCTATATTGAGGTCTATATAGTTTTAGAAGCAAACAAAATTGCAGAATTTTTTATGTTTTGGTACCGTATAGCATTTAAAAAAAAATAATGCTGTCTTTTAAAAGTTAAGCAAACAAATAATTTTTTAATACTAAAAAAAGATGATATTTTAAACTTCATAAAAAATAAAAAATAAACCATTTTAAAATGATTTTATAATGAAAAAACGAAAAATGCATTTAGACACTCACCTTAAATGATGTAGTAATTAAGAAAATAAAATAGGCTTTATTTGAACTAAAAAACTATGTAGACTAGAATCTTAAGTAATTTTTTTTTAAGTAAATTTGTATACAGAAAATCAAATAGTAAATTAAAAGTTTCATTTTGTGTAACGATCGCGATTTTTGCGGGCCGAGCGTAACGAGAGCCCACAAAGTAGAGTTACACAAAATAAACTCTTCCTAACGTGTTCCATACAAGATTTGTTCTATATTTCAATTATATCAAAGACTCTGCGGCAATGTTGTAAAAATTAAAAATAAAATGTTTGTAGAAAAAAGCTAAAAGTGTAATTTGATGTTAAGTTTTAAAATAATTACTTTTGGGTTTTTCCATAGTATTAGGGTGTTATATTTAGATAAATATTTTTGTTAATTAGTTTTGGTTAGTTCTGGTTAGTATATCACAGATGTATTTTGTAGAAACCTATATAAAGACGGTCCCGAACACTGCGTGCATTGGGCGAATATACGGACGTTTACAAATCGCATAGGCATTCGCTTAACCTCCCACACAATTTGGCGTTTTAGCTGTTGCTTCAGGTGCCTTGGGATAACTTCGGCAAACTTTCCTTCGTTTAGCGGCGTGTATGTATCATATATACAATGATTAAACACAAAGTCTTGAAAATTACTTGACCTATAAAGATGAAATTTGGCACAAGGGCAGGAGACATTAGCGAAGAAAGGATTTTAGGAAACTTACACCCTAAAAGGGTAGAATGGGGGCGAAAGTTTTCATGTAACTTCGTCCTTTCTGGACTTAGAAGTATGAGAATTGGTATGTGGGCTATTGGATTATGATTGAGAATGATCTGTTTTAACATTTTTAAATTTACGTCCTTTGTGAAGGTTAAAATGGGGTGTAAATTTTGTACGGAAAAACTTTTACTTTTGAAGTTGTAAATATAGGAGCTGGGAAATACTTTTCTGATTGAGACGTCAGCTAAGAGCGGATTTTTGGTAACAGAATTCCTAAGGGGGAAGAATGGTACTTCGTCATTTTTACACATAGGAGTATAAAAATTGCTACATGGTAATTTTTACTTAACATTAAAAAAAATCTTGTTTTAAAATTTTTGGAATTACATCGCGTGGGCGGTTAAAATTTGGATAAAATTTTATATAGAAAAACCGTCATTTTTAAAGATGTAAATATGGGAGCTGGTAATTAGCTTCTGATTAGCCAGAAGAAAGTAAAATTATTTCTAAAACTTGATCTCCTGGGGGGGTAAAGGAGGGAATGAAAATTTGTATGGAAAATTCGAAAGATGTACGAGGAGCGTGATGTGATGTGACGCGAGGGAATGGAAGGGCGGAGGTAATATCCCGCGAGAACGGGAAAAATTAAACAACTTAAATTGCCTTATTTACGCCGACGACGCAAAAAGCTAGTGGACTAAGACTTGTAAGTGTAACCACCTGGCTTATTGCTATGAGCGGTGTGGTGTTAAAGAAAAAACATCGTCAAATTATAGTGCATATAAGAAAGTCATCAACAAAATATTTGAATAATTACTACTCATTACAAAAAATAAGTAATACTCTGGTGCTTACTTAAAAGTAATAGTCACGAAATAAAAAGCTGACTTTAAAAGAAATTAACTTAAAATTATAAAATAAAATGTTTTATTTATACACTAAATTATCCCACAAATACGAAAGCAAAAGTAGCTAATGGGAAAAACGTTGATCTGTACGCCTCCGCATTACAATTAGTTACCGACAAACTCTGCCATCGGCTTAATCTGAACTGCAACCAATGAGCTGTTAGGTTAACTGGAGAAAGCATAGATTTGGCATAAGCGTGGCATCATAAACGTACATTCTAAGGTTCTGCTTAGCGATGAATGAACCTCTGTACTCAAACAATAAAATCCACCAAAACCCGGGAAAATGATTACTACAGATACAATTTTGTCGTAAAGCGTGGCTGCCAAGTATCTTTCTGTTTCATTTACTTGATAGTATATTATGATTAAATTTTACTTAATTTATACTTTATATTACATCAAATTAAGCTTTACTATTGTATTTTAAACTGTAAATAATATTTGTTATATTTATTACTATAAAGTATTACACAGAAAGGTAATGGTGTCAAAATAATATTTTATTTTTAGACCGTTACTAATAAAGGCGCTAAGCAACGTGACAACAGTGCATTTTTCATAGAGGCGTACTTCCGTACTTCGGCCTTCGGCTTTGCTCGACAGATGACAATTCAATATGGCTTTTTAGCCCGAATTTTTCTCGGGTTATTTTTGTGACAATTGTTGTCTAAATTTTAGTTTTGTGTAATAACTTTTAATAAATTAAAATGTTAAGGCAGTGCCAAGTGTGTAAAGTGACGGATATGATTCCTGAATTATCATTTCACAGTAAGAACAAACTATGCCTATACCATTCTATCGCCAATAATAAACAAAACATGTTGGTCGCAGCTCTCGATTGCATTTATAAATGAAATGTTTTCTCTATCTATGCTGTCAGCTTATTGACTGCAACCCAATAGGACTATTGCTAAATAAGACACTAAATTATCCTAAATATATACAAGGTTTATTAAAGCCTATTTTTTACAAAAATTTAATGTGAGAAAATGTTACTCCTGTTCCTTTTAAAACGGCACGAACTTTCTAGAGTCTATGAGGCTTTAGTCTATTTACATTACATCACAATTAAGAATATTTTTCTTTAAAAAAGTCGAAAGTCTAAATTAGAGGTTATTTACAGTTTCTTTTTGGGGACACCCGGTATTAGTTCCTTAAAGAAATGTCTAAGCAAAGGTCTAGCTATTACCTTTTTGTTGTAGACAACTTTCCACTGTCCTATTTACCAAACACTCTTCCTTGAATCGCCACTGCCACCAACCTTCAGCTTTGGCACGATTCTTTTATCACTTTATTTTTTCTTTACACCTCATGCATATGTTGAATTAAATTCGACAGGAAAATACTCTTTTATTTTACTTTTTACGGTAATTTATACTACCAAAACACCAACAGTCTTGTCAATTTGTTGTTCACAAGAAAAAAAAAGAAGGTAGTAATTTTTCTATCACGGAAACTGACTTTCCATCAAATATTTAAAGAAAACACTTCAGAACTCTGCCCGAAAGTGTGAGAAGAAGAATTCCGGACCGCGTTTTGCGAGCGAAAATCGAAGTCCGACAGAACTGAGAAGGCAACTGCTTTTCCCCTAAGCTAGAAGTCTTTCTGAATTGAATCTTTTTTCGCCTTATCTCCGAGAGACGGTACGGCGAGGTCTTCGCTGCGACTCGTTTTCTCTCGGGCGAAATGTCGACCGTATTGGATACGTCCACCTGGCATGTATTACCGGTTCACGGAAATATGTCGACATGTTCGCGCTGCCCAGCGACGAGCGGCTTTCTTTGATTACTTAATTTAACATTGAAAGCGGAGTTTCCCAGAATCGAATGTTGGGATGTGTAGAATTTATTAAAGTGCTGTTGTCACTTCTATTATTAATTAATTTTAGATTTTTAATGTTTTATTAAAAATTAGAGGGAAAGTTAACTAACCGTGTGCTATTGAAAAATGGCTTCCAAGTTGCAAGAAGCGTTTCTGCAACAGTAGCTATGAAAAAAATTAGGGTCTACAATTTTTTTGAGGTCCGGGCCAGCAGTTAAGAAAAATACCTACCGGATTAAAAAAATAAAGGTTGTTAAGTAAAATGTCTTCTTCACTCTGTTTTGTATCGACAATTTTGTTTCTATTTTGATTAGGTTTTATATTTAATGACTTATTTGTTAAAGGCCTTAAAAAATTGTAGGTCCCTAATTTGTTTTGTACTTACTTTTGATTTTGTTTTTGTTGGATAATTTAGTGTATGCATAAAATATATTATTTTATAATTTTAAGGTAACTTTCTTTTAAGTCAATTTATTTATTTTTTATTAGATCTTTATGGCAGATGACGTTTTTGACAAATGCCTTTTTTGACGAATTTTAATTTTAACAATTTCAAACTTGCCTTTTGCCATAGTTAAACAGCTTTGATAAACTGCATGTAGTTACACCTTACTAGTTTTTTAGTTACCAGATTTGCACTTAAAACTTACACTTGAATCATATGGTCTCTATTATACAGACTAAGGTCGTTTAACTTCTTTGTTTCTAATCGGTATTACTTAATTCTTATTTCCTGAACATTCTTAGGATATATCCAATTTTTTAATTCCTTATTTTTTACCAAGTTACCTTGAGAGTTTATTCTGATGCCTTTAAACCAAATATTTTTGAAAAAATACAATTTATGTAAAAAAATATTATACATTTGCATAATAACAGTCATACAATTTTGATTCAGTTTTACATTTTTTTATTGAAAGTTTAACGTTTGATAATAAACGTGGACCAATTTCGTGCCTGCACATTTCCATTTTTTTTATTTACTAACTTGTAGTTTTCAAATGTGAAAAATTAAGAACTTTTAAGGACTTAAAAATAAAGATAAAAATTAAGAAATTATGTGTGGGTGCGTCCATTAATCACGTACGGCTTTTAGGGGAGGACGCGCCGATTCTGACGTAGGAGAGAGGGGAGATCTCGGTAAATAGCACGTATTTTCTTCGCTGATATTTTCTCACAGTTATTCTAGACTACGTTCTTAGTTTTAAATCCTAGTTCTAAATAAAAATAATTAAGCAAAGAATGTTACCTTTTTAATAAATCCAACACAATCCAGCACAGATTAGCGCATTTACACTAAAAATATGTATTTTGATAAATATTATGTAATATTAGGTGGGGGGATTCTAGCCTAATCTTACGACATCTTCCCAAGGACAGGGGGGCAGAAAAATCGCCAAAATCGCCTCACGTAATTAATGGACGCCCCCTAAGCAGGGTCATTTCTAACTTCACATTTATGCATTGAAAATACAAATACCCATAATAATAAAGCAAAAAATACATAATGTAGAGTATTCAATAATTAATTTTTATTTATAGGAAAACACGAAGGCACTTTTAGAAAAAGAAAATGATTCCATGAGTGTGACACATGTGTCTGATGCAGACTCGGAAATTGAATCCAATAATGACGAGCCTTTTGAAAATGTGGAAGAGAATACCTCACTTACTCTTTATGACTACATCTATTACTTTCTGTGGTTTCTGTTGTGGGTTACAATTTATGCTATTTTTATAAAATTACAGTTTGGTATAATATATTTAATAATATCTGGAATAGTTGGGATGTATTTAAATACTAGGACAGGACCAAAAAAGAAAAACGAAGTTAGTGCTTATTCAGTGTTTAATAAAAACTGTGAGAGCATAGATGGCACCCTAAAGGGTGAACAGCTTACTAGGGAAATGTTATATGGAGGATTTGCTAAATAGCCTAAAATGATGTAAGAAGTTTTACCTGTAAATAATATAAATTATTTTAATTTAAGAAAGCTTAAAAAGCTCTTCTTTCTTCTGATCATTTTAACCACTGATACTTAAAACAAAAACGAAATTAGTGCCTATTCAGTGTTTAGTAAAAAACTATGTGAGCATATTTGGCACTCTAAAGGGTGAACAGGTTACTAGGAAAATGTTATATGGAGGATTTGCTTAATATCCTAAAGTGATGTAAGAAATTTTACCTGTAAATAATATAAAATATAATTTATATATGTATATTAAAGAAAGCTTAAAACACTCTCCTTTCTTGTGATCATTTTAACCACTTATACTTAAAGGTGTCGCGATAGTATTTTAGAATTTTAATAAACACAAAAAATTTGTAAAATATGATGTAAATCGAAGTGCACATAGAATGAAGAAAACCAATTCAGCATCCGAAATAGAACTAGATTTTTAATAATAAATTTCTACTTGTAAAGCATTACGTAAGAATAGGTTTTACTTCCTCCCCCCGAGATAAGGGCATGTATAGTTTTTCTTAACCCCGTCTCCTCCTCGGTACCCTTAGGTAATTAATGAATGGCCCCTTAACACATTGAATACAATTGTTACAATTGATGTCAAGCACAGTTATCTTGAATATCCATGATTGCAAATATAAGATTTAAATTTAGTTTTTATTAAAATTCGAAATGCATTCAGGTTTAATATTAAAAACTTCCAAATAAAAGTGTGTATGTTTAACAAGAAGGAAGTATAAAACTAAATATTTCTTTATGTAACGTTTGCGGAAATATGAAATGGCTCTGATATTTTAAATAGTGTTTTTGCCCTGTAATAAAAATTTGAATTGTAAAAAGGACAATGTTACAAGTAAACTATTATTTTTTATTAATTTAGAAATAAAGATTTATTTTTCCGGACAAAACTTTTAAAAAATAGTCAAACAATAACTTTACAGATTAGTAACCGAAAAAAATGGTTTATATGATTGTTACATAATATCGTAAGAAAATATGTGTCGTAGGTAATCTGAAAGACAATAATAAGGATAAAAGGGTTACAATTGACAGCGTTAAATATTTTGTTGGAGTATAAAAATGTTTATAAATTTATTTAACTGGTAAACAAAAATATTTTGAATTTTATTTGGAATGCTAAAAGTTAACTTTACATTTAGTTTTTGGGGCTTAATACTTAAACCACTCAGCCCAGCGGTTTAGTATTATTTTATGTAGGTATTAAGTAAGCGTGCTAGGTTTTTACATTTCCAATACTGCATTTAACTGCATCTTTTAGGCAACACAATAGTGCCACCACGGACTTTATATGAATAACTACTACCTATAACGATTGTCCCTTTTCAAACTCAAACTCACTTGCTAGCCGATCCTGCATAATTGAAATTACTGAGATATCATATCATAGACTCATGCAGCGTTTTTCACTAACATATACAGCAAGGGTGGCCAACCGGTCGATCGCTGCTATTAGTCCAGTCGATCATGGCGAGACAAAAAAATATAGGTTTAACATACCCAACAATAATATTTAAAAAAAAATTAGAAGTTGGTGAAATTTATTGGTTATTCGTTTAATTATTCCAATGATCATACTAACATCTATGCAATGGCTAAAATATTTACAGATATACATTTCAAATGGACCACATGATATTTCAGAACAAAATTACGTGGTCCTCTGCGTTGTGATATACCGGGTGATCAAGAAGGGTCAAAGTTTGACGGATTTGAAAAAATATTCATTTTTGTTTCGATCTATTTTAACAAAAATAAAAACACCCTATTAATGTTTTTTTAACTGTCAAAATTTGACATATGTGATACTGTTAGACGCAAAATATAACAGCGTGTTTTATTTGAAAATCAAAAAAAGATCCCACTTCCGGTGTAACCGGGAAGTCATCAAAAGTCAGGTGACTTGTCAAAAATCGTCAAATTTGAAATTACATAATATTCCCATGTTTTATTTTTTTGTCTCTAAAAATGCAGAAAAGAATCTAAATATAAAATTTAAAATATCCTTTGAAGAAATGCGTTGAACAGCTGCATTCGTGTTTTGGTTCAACCTATTTATGTGAATCCGCATTTCCTACTTAAAATAAACAAAAATTTAATCCCGTTCTCACTTGACAGTCGCTCATACGTTGGATTCTTTAAACCTGGTAATTTTCAACTACAAATCTGACTTTGCTAGTGTAGCAAAATGTGCTTAGACACTAGGTAAACAGGTAATTACTAAAAATAATTTTCAATTTTATGTGTTCCCTCTTAAATAAAAAAATCATAATTGTATACTGTTTTATTAAAAATTTCAGGAAGTATAAAATTGGTAGATTGCACAGTGTTTGGTCAGTAAATAGATCTTGGGTCTAATCAAGTTGGCCACCCCATATATACAGTTTATGAAATAATCGTTTTCACACCGTTTTCATGCTTTATTAAAACAATTTAGATGTGTAGTATGCATTATATGATAATATAGTAAACTATATGACGTATTAGTTCAGTTACTGAAGAAAAATAGGGTATTACCTCCGAAATTCTTATAACTGAATCAATTTTTCTGAAGCTTGGAAACTAAGTTTTGAATACAAGGGGTAGGAACACCCCATATTTAAAAAGGAAATACTAGGAATTAAGGCATTTTATTAGTTGTAATTATGTGTATATATGCCACATACCTATTGTTTTTATTTTGGAATTTAATTATGGTGTTTCATTATGTAACTACCCTTAAAAAGTACCCCTACGATGAAAGTACTAAAAAACCTATTTTCAACGACTTGAAGTTCTTTAATAGTTGCATTATTATAAATTATTTTTCCGCTTATAATGTAATAAAGCATTTATTATACATTTTTTAACTCTTTAAAATCAGCACTAACGTCAAAAATTAGAAAAAAAAATGAATAGAGTATTATAGTTTAATAGTGGCAAAACCTTAATACTAATCCTATCTTTTTATTACAATATTTTTACCCCAAATAACCAATTCTTGCATTTAAATCTAATTTACTTTTTATTTTACGATTTTTTGGCTATACTATATGGTATATGAAAAATATAATAAATGGCTCTGCACCCACGGCGATGGTCGTAAAACGCGAGTGTAGATAGTTTTGCACCTAGACGTTCGCGCTTTGCTGCGTTCCCCATTTGGTATCGGTTTTTTGTCCCGCGACAAAGAAAAAACAATAAACATAACCTTGAACAATACTACTGTAGAGGAACATATTCTTCGCGCAGATATCTATGGCGAATCTCAGCCACGATTCGCAAGCGGGTGTAGAGCCACTTTATGTGTATACATAGAAAGGTTCCTTTCTTTTATATTCTATACCAGCTGACCCGGCAAACGTTGTTTTGCCATATAAATTGTTTCTAGTGAATATTTTGGCAGTCAAAGAAAAAAAAACAGTGCTTATTATTCTAATGCTTTATGGTACACAATATTCTATCTACCGACCTCCCTAACTATCTATCCATCTACCCACCTGACCATTAACCTATCTACCCCTCTACTCATCTACCCATTTACCCTTCTATCCATCTACCCATTTACCCATCTACCCTTCTACCTATCTTCCCATCTGATTAATGAGAACCTTCTCCTGGCAATAACAAATAAAACAAAAATAATTAGCGAAATCCGTTCAGCCGTTCACTCGAGACCGAGGGAAATAGGGATTTATTATATATTATGAATGCACTAGATTATACGCATCGTTGTGCCATCTTTCAGTAAAGTTTAAAAACTATTAAACAATAGGGGTTGTTGGTAGAAGGGTAAAATTTTAGGGTAGTATGTATTTTTTAACCCCTAATTATAAAAAAATTGAAATAAAAAATTGCCAAAAAAATTTAAAAAGAAATTTGGGTAGACCACCCTTATCACTTGGGGATATGAAAAATAGCTTACGTGCTATTCTTAGACCTACTGATTATACACATAAATTTTTTTAAGAATCGGTCAAGCCGTTTCGAAGGAGTTAGGTAACAAAAACTGTGACACGAGAATTTTATATATAGAAAGAAGATATGCAAATGCTCAACGAACTCAGTCCAAACTTTGAGCAAATTTGAAGGAACATCGTTCTCTGCTTTGGGCAAGCTAGTTGAAACCTACCAATAGATAATAATATCAAGTAGCTCTTTGGCTTCTTCGCCAAACTGACGAGACCCAGAAAGGTCGAAAGCTGTGCCGTTACGCAATGGGTGCACACAAAACACAAGTTTATGGTGAAATCGCAGTTGTAAAAGAATCTTAGATTCTTAATGCACTAGCAAATCTCTAAGAAAAAAGCCAAAAGTGTTCGCGCACAAAAGTCAAAAAGAATAGCAAACGCAAAAGAAAAAGTGTTAATAACTGGAAAATCAGCTAAATGGTAAAATCAAAATTTGAAAATGTTCAACCTTTTAAGAGATACGGTGGAAAATAAAAAAATTGTTAATTTAGAATAAGCCTATATTTTCTTAGTTAAAAGAGATACAAAAAAAAATGTTTTTTACGAAAGTTTTCTTGTAATGATTGTTCAATACTCTGCCGTTTTCAGTGTAAGTATTCTGGCTTAAACAAAAAAGTTATCGGACATAACCTTATTTTTTTTAAAATAAAGCACCCTGGAGATTCTAGTCTAAAAATATGTCATATTAAATTAACTTTTCAAAAATAAAACACACCAGGGCTGATATTGGCTTTCTATGGAATTTATTGAAACTTTATAACTTTAAACCACAATAGGCTATGAAACAAAAACTAATATCCCAAAATTGAAAATATGTTGACATTCTAGTTGTTATTAACATTTACGTCAATCTTATTTTTACATATTAATTTGTAAAAATCACTTATCAACATTTTAAAAAGTTTGATATGATATCACTGATATCAGTTTATATTGAAAGTGGCAAAAACGAAGAAATGGCGCAAATTTTATATTTTGTTCACTATCCGGAAAGACGGCAACCATTTAACGACATATTCCGACGACTGAAACAAGTCAAAACTCCTTTAGAGCGACAAAAATTCAAAAACTCCCTGTATCTCCAAAATGAATCGAATAAGCCTTGAAATTTTAACAAATTTAAATTTATTTTAAAAATCCCTGCCGAAAATGTACAAACACATCTCTTACGGTTCTCCTTATACCCCGTAAATACAAACAAAATACGCCACACAGTAGACCGAGGCAATGTAAATAGGTGGACATTGGCGATTTTTAAAAATTATGATTTTCTCCGACCTATTTTATATTTTTATAATATAAACATATTGTTGTTTTTAGAAAATACCTCAATATGGTTTTGGCTACGTACACGGTGGAAAAAAGTATGTGATTTCAATTGTAAAGTCTATATTGTTAAATATGACAAAATATTAACTATTTTTCGGTTCAACAAAAAAAGGTGTTTTAGAAAACTCACAATTTACACTTTGCGGCATATTGAAACTAATATATCTGAAAATCCTTTAGTGTATAAATATTGTTTTTGTACTATCTCTTTTATCTGTGGTACGATATTTTTGTTATCGATGATTTTGTTTCTTGTTTGTTTTTTTGGGTTTTAAAAAAATTGGTTCAATTGGCTAAGCTAAAATTAGGCGTTTTGGTAAGATCAAGCCTTACCTAAATAATGCCCATAAACATTGGCTGCGACCACTTGCGACCCCGCGAAATAATCGCATATTACGATTAGGGTGCATAGGACAGCTGAATTAAACAATTCCGTGGAGTAAGAAACCTTTCTAATTACAAAGATAGAAAGAAATGTTACAAAATACGGGGTGGTGTATATTTTAAATGTATTTTTAGTTATACAGGGTGTTCCAATATGAAGGTACCGATATCAACTTTGAAATTTTCAATGCGACGTTATGTAGTTTAATGCATTTTTGAGTTCTATGCAAAATTTTTAACAAAAAATCTTCTTTATTTTCAAGATATAAGATATCGTGAGTGGGCCGTGATGTAATGTCGTTACCATAGGTACACAAACTAAATAAATTTGCATGTCACGGTCATATTCTTCAGTTTGACAGCTAAATTTTTTTCAAAATGCCTTTCTGTTTTTTTTACTTTGTATAAATAATATCAGAAATCGAAAATCATTCTCTGGTAGCAATTTGTCTTCTTGTAGCGTCCTTACCTAGCGTTCTCAGAATTTTAATCGTAGGTTCCGGTTCTTGCCAGCAATCAGTTTTTGGATTTTTCATAAGAGGTCCTCATGAAATTGAATCTTATAAGAAATCTTTTGATTTTATATAAACATACCGAGTTGCAAATTACTGAATAGAAAATAAAACTATCATTTCAACAATGTTAGAATCATTTACGGCTATAAGAAAAAACAAAGTTGATGATGGTTGACAGGAACCGAAACGTCGAATTGGAATTCTGACAGTACTACCTTATAAAGGGGAAAAACTGCTACACAAAAGCATTTCTCGTTTTTTATAAGCTTTTGATATACAGTCAGAAAAAATAAAAACTAAAATGTTAAATATCCTTTCTTTTGCGTATGTATCCAGAAGGTCTAAGAATAATTTTAGTTTCTTATTTAAGTAAGTTTTAAAATAAACAAATTTGCCAAATTTAAACTACACATTTGCTATACCTTACGATTTTTAAATCGTTACGGTAAACCTAGAATCTTAATGAATCTTAATCACCCTGTACTCTGTATTACTGCCAGGCTTCTTTGTGAGTCTTGTTCCACTTCTGACACCAGATATTCCCTAACACCTCGTATAAAAACACCGATCGTCGTTTAAACCTTTTTATTAGAAATCAAGCTAACAAACATTTCTATGGTAACAACGATGCAACGTAACTAGGCTAACTGTTTAATATCAAGTAAACGGTTCTTTAGGCGTTTACCTCTGACCCTTATGAAGCTTTCTATCGCCGTTTTAGTAATGTGCAAAAAATCGATAAGTCTAGAATTGGCTGGAAGAATTCTTTTTATAAAAAAAAACTATAGTCCAGGCGGGATCTGTTTTGGAATGGACTAAGCGTACAGATAGATTTTTGCGGAAATGTGTCCTCTATGACTCGAGGAGCAATAATGTTGAGTCTATCTTGGTGAAAACGTGTAATTTATCGCGTGAAACATTAAAATGTGAAATTTTTCTAAAAAAATCAGCATTTTTGTATTTCTGTACTTTTGTTGTTTATAACTCGTCAAATTTGGTGATAAATTACTTGGAAAGACGCCGGTCAAGTTATGTAAGTCAGCCAGACGGTTTTAAAAGAGGCAGAAAACTGAGAAAATTGGACCCCAGGAGTGGCTTGAGCAAGGATAAATCATCACATAATGATAAAAGAGTTTTGAAGTATTAAGATAATTGTACGTTGATTAAATTTATTGCGTAAATATATATATCAAGTTCAAGTGGTGCAGGAGTTAATAAACAGGTAAAGTTCTGGTCACGCAGATTGCCTATCTGACAGTGCAGATAGTTCATTTACGAAAAAAATATATATATATATATATATATATATATATATATATATATATATATATATATATATATATATATATATATATATATATATATATATATATAAAGGTCATTACGTAACACACTTTAAAAACATTTATAATTGTGATTCAAAATTGCATAGGTTTATGTATCTTTACTAGCCAAATTTAAATTTGTTATAAACCATTATTTAAATAATAATTATTTGATCTAATTTAAAAAAACAAATGATTCCCCAAAGTTGCCCAACCTGACTATAATATCAAGAATGTTTATGTATAGTTTATATAAAACGATGATATTTTTACAATGAAAAAGAACTGAAATTAAAAAAAAATTAGAAACCATTTTTCTTATATAAATATAATATAGGTTTCAGGAGGTGGGCCAGGGCCTATCTAGGTATGGCCGCGCCCTTGGCGGGGTTTTAAATTGCCCCCCCTCCACACCGGGGGGTTTGGGAATATGACCCCCCCCAAAACGACAATTTCGGGGTTTTCTCGAAAATTTCACAAAATTAAAGTGCGAAGTTTGAGTTTAAAGTTTCTTGGACCAAGAATTTCGTTTCTTTAAAATCCGTTTTGTGGTGTAATTTCAATTTGTCAAATTCTATATTTTCTTTTATAAAAATTTAGCGTACTATTTGAAAGAGACATGATTTACATAAAAAACTGTTTGTATCTGACTGAAAGAATGGAATGAAAAATAACTTTATCCTTGTTTACGGTAATTAAACTTAGAATAAATTTTCATAACAATAAAGTGTAGATAAAAATACTGTGCATAAAAAGGCCACTTAAACGTAACATTTAAACTTTAATACTTTAATTAATAAGTAACAAAAAAAAAGAACTAGTGCTGCCCCCAATTTAAAAAAATAACAATTTATCCGCAGCTTAAATATTACAAAAAATTCAAATAGTTACATTCTCGCTGTAGGTATAAGAATAAATTAATATTTTATTATTATAATTTATACATTTTTTCAGTCTTAATATATTAAAAATAACACAGGTCCAAAAAAAAAATGGTGTGTGCTGGACTAAGATTTTCTGGCGTCTTTTTTTCCGCTGAACATAAATCTGAAGTTAAAATTATGGGGCAAACAGCAAAAAAAAAACGAAAAAAGGCGTAATTTATATTAACATTTTTTTTTAATTTAAAACGTCAATATCTCAAAAACTATAAAAGATACACGAAACATTATATGATGTAAACCATGTATCTTTACAAGACCTTTATTTTTAGTTATATAACCTTTTTGCCTAAATGCAATATTTTTCGAGTTATAATCAAAAAACCGGATTCTCAGGATTTTTTTAAGGTATAAATAGCCCGGAATTTTTTTTTTAGATTTTAGATTTTGTCTGCAAGTTTTGAGTGATTTGAGATTCAATTAAATAAAATAAATGATTTATAATTAAAAAAAAAAACAAAAATCACAATAATAAAAAAATATATTTTTCCCTACTTTGGACCGGAATTTGTGGACCTGTGTAATTAAATTAAGTATTTAAATTAAAAATTTGTTATAACATTGTTTTGTTGTTATTTTGTCAATAAAAAATAATAATAATATGACTGCAGTACTGACAACTGATTTTTTCATGACCGATTTTGCGCCCCCCAAGTAGCTGCGCCCTTGGCGGGCGCCCATTTCGCCACCGCCTAAATACGGCCCTGGGTGTGGCATTTAATTTGGAAGTATTAGTACAATAGAAATATACTAGTTTAAAAAGGTGAATTCACTAACTAGTATCTGGCGTTTAAGACGGCCGTAGCGCTGGTATTTGATGTTTAGGTATTCATTTTACGGTCAGTCATTTTAGTTCAACTTCGGCGCCGACGTCTCAGCGTTCGTAATCTAACCTTACTTTTGTAATAATTATTTGCCAATACAGGCCTCATACTATTCTTAACATGCCGGGGTAGTTCTTATTAGTATTTTTCCGAAATCCACTATTTTAAGAAAAACTGTGTTGAGAACGTAAAATTTAAGATTATTATAAATTAAACATTCCGACAACCTTGATTTATAAATTTATCACCATGAAGGGCAGCGCCGACGTGGGGTTCAACGCCAGCGACAAGTTTATACATCCAGAGTAACACCCAACCCCAGCCTGCCCCAGCGACAAGTTTGTAAATATATGTTTTTAAAATAGTGTATTTCTACTGTACTAATCCTTCCAAATTCCAGGTATCAGGACCGCGGTTTACTATTACGCTTGCCTTAAATTTTTAGGAAACACAAACCTATATTATATGCATATAAGAGGAATAGTTTTCCTTAATTTTTTTTTAAATGTCAGTTTTTTTTACCGTAAAAATATCAACTTTTTCTTATGGGGAAACATAAACTTCCTTTATATCATAGGCTTTGCTACCCAAGGAAGTTTGAAGGTATATGGAAGCCCAATGCTATGGCTTATTCAATCAAAAAATATCCAGCCCACTATGAAAATAACTGTCATTAGTGGCCCCTGCCATTCTGTGCAGTAACAAAATTTCACGAAATTTAATTATGTATTGCCTACTTACAAATTGATAAATTAGAGTGTAGGTAAGCAACACATTATACTTTTATCAGAGCCGTAGTACCATTTTCTTTGCGACAGCGCGGCGCCTATGAAACCATGTCCACTGTGTACCGTCGTTCTCTCATCAACCCTTCCAAGCGAATTAAATGTTTCGTTGTCGTTTGCGCCGTACTAATTTCGATTGTTTTGCTTTGTGTTATTTTATTTTGTGGTTGCAAAAGTTTTTTGGATAAATAAAAACCTTATATACTTTTGTGTTTATTGCTTGTTACTTATAATATCGTAACAAAATGACTAGAGGTTGTATGGTTTTGTCTTGCAAATCCAAGGGTAACACCCGGCATTTTTTACTTTAGGTATGTATTTCTTATATTAAAATAAGGTACTTCTTATGAGATGTATTTTTATGAATCATTAAAAAGAAATTAGGTTTACACTTAGGTACTCATATTTCATTTTATAATTTAGTACATCTTTTTAAAGGATCAAAATTATCAATTACTGGGCAGACCAGACAAATTTTAATATATACAGGTCCCACTAATTAAATGAAAGAAAGTACAATTTTATGTTAAAATCCCTTTTTGCTTCTTTTGTATTTGTTCATAAAGAAATTAGATTTTTGGTTTCTTAAACTAACATTATCAACTTTTTAAGGTCATTATACTGTAGACACATAATATTTAACGGATACTGTTACAATGGATACCTACCAAAGGTTACTAAACATTTTTAGCCACTGTTAGCCTATCACATGAATCTTTGTTATTGTTGAAAACTATATGCCTGAAAAGCAGTAATAAAAATTATAAATTTATAAAATTATGGCTCTAAAACCCAAACAACCAGTTCAAATTATGGTAAGTTTTTACTTTTCTTGACCCTTGCCGATTTCGATGATACAGAGGCGCTAATTACAAATTTGAAGTACTAACTTGTCCGTCTTTTATCACAAAATTGATGATAAATACATGAAACTATCATACAATGTTTGAAATTTATTTTAAAAAATCGTGTTGTCATTTATTTTATTAAGATTTTTTTAAAAATACAAAACTCCCAAAAATATCGACCATTGTGGCACCGTCTATTCTTTCCATATTAAATTAGATGATATAAAATCCAATATTACACAATAATTTTAAATATTATATAATAGTATCGTCGGTAATTGTCTAGAAAGTGGCCGCAACTCCGATTTTGACCAAATTTGGTATACGGGGGTTTTTTTGGGCGCTGATCACGAATATGAAAACCTTTTTTGGCGGAAACGTTTCGTTTTCGAGATATCCATCATCAAATTTGAAAATGAAACTAACCTCATTTACACTATTCCTCCTTCTTTTTGTACAGAATTCTTGATTTTTACACTAAATTGGAACACAATAGTTAATAAACACCTTTTAAAAACTTGTTTTTATATTTATTTTATACTTATTTTATACCTATTTTTAATTTAATTGTAAAAACTCACTTTCAAACGCTACAACCAGGTATACAATATATACAACATGGCCGCCCCGTTTGAAAGTGATACTTGGCAATTTAATGAAGAAAAAGGTGTAAAATAAACAAAAAAAAGTTTTTAAAAGGTGTTTATAAAATATTGAGTGCCACTTTAGTTTAAAAATCAAGAATTGTCTACAAAAGAAGGGGAATATAGTGTAAATGAGGTTAGTTTGACTTTCAAGTTTGATGATGGATATCTCGAAAACGAAACGTTTCCGCCAAATATTTTTTTCATATTCGTGATCAGCGCCCCAAAAAACCTCTGTATGCCAAATTTGGTCAAAATCGGAGTTGCGGCCACTTTCTAGACAATTACCGTATCGTCTAATAACCAACAATTTCGTGCAAAAATAATTTAAAAAAACAGTAACAGTATAGTTAGTTTGAATTTGACATTTGATGTCAAGTTTATACATGGTAACAAAGAATTATGGAAGTCCGGACCTAACCTACTATTTATTGCTCAAACTCCGCGGGGCCAATTCACCTATTCCCGCTGCCCTGCACGCCTAGACAATTTTGTTCTACAGCATTGGGCCTCCGTATACCTACAAACTTTCTTGATGCTACCCCATAGATTTTTAAGATTTGTGTTTTTAATTTGTTTAAATAATTATTGTTTAAATAATTTTAGCATGGTTTATACCATATTCATATTTGGCTAGTAAAAATACATAAACCTATGTAATATTGAATTACAATTTTCCATTTTCTGGGGTTCAAAAACTAAAATAGGAATATATAATTTTTATATTATTACTAAATGCGGGATTTTAGGCCGAATCAAACGATATAAAATACTATGACACTTTTTGACACTTTTTTTTTACTTTTTGTTTTATTGTGTAGGTAAAGGATCTTTTTTGTACTGAGTGGCGAATACCGCGTACACATGCCGTGAAACAATATACTATTAATTTATTAATAAAATAATTTATTCCCCGTCGTCTACAAGCGTTTTTATGCTTTCATGTTAATCACTGTTGTATTTAGTACAACAGTAATTAAAAGGTTATTAAATTTTTATCGGACGGAGCCTAAGAATAAAATAATAACTGCCATTCTAAAAAACTCATGACCATTCTTAAAAATTAATAAAATTAATAATTATCCTAATAGCAAAAAAATAACTCTTCTTATTTTAATAAATGCTCGAATACTTTCGTTGTAACGGAGTTAGTAATGTCCAATATTTTTGCCCGTAACTTAACTAATTTACAGGCCTCTCATGTGGATACCTGTAAATTAGTTAAGCTAATTGGCCCCACAAAAGGAGTCAAATCCGCCAAGCATGGAGGTAAGTAACACGCGGCATCGCCATTCGGGATGCCCATTCGTATTTTTGAATGTAACACGCGGCAGGCCAAATGGAGATAAGTTACACCCATCATTGCCATTCGGAAAAGAGATACTTAAGTAATTTATTTATAAGGGGAAATAAAACCATTTATTGTATGTTTGACGATTACTCCGTAGTTTAGAGGTCAATTTTTCTGACTCTGTTTTTGTTCAACTCAGGAGGATCTAAAGTGGTCCCATTTAAATCTTGTTCGAAAATTTATCCCCTTGGGGGGTAAATAGGGGGATGGTCTATCTTTTGGACGGTCTTCGTTAAGAATATATAATTTTTACTCTTTTTTTGGTGGCTTTCAACAAACAAAGAAAGTTTATTTAAAAAACATATACTTCATTCTTAGAGAAAAATATATATGTATATATTTCATAGTTATTAATACCAATTTGTATGATTATAAAATGGACCAACATGACATTTAGTTTCCTTTATCGCTATTTGAAAAAAAGTGGATAAAATAAAGGATAACTATTTAGAAAAAAAAGTGTTATTTAATTAAAAAAATGTAAGTATTATAATAATAAAAAAAAAAGTTATTTCGGTTTTTTTCTGTCATCCAATCCTTTATTCGTTCCCACATATATGCCAAGCGAATGTGTGCAACTACTTTTGAAGGTCCAATAAAGGGAGCGTTTCAATTGTTTGCTTGATTGTCTGTGGATTTTGGATGTTTTCGCGGCAAAAGAGTATGGTGCAAAGTAGCACTCGATATCACCAGTATTGTGCCAGTAAATTGGCCAGCTCGCGTGTTACTTTTAAAACTACGACCAGCATGCCGAATGACGATGCCGCGTGTTACTTACCTCCATGCTTGCCGGTATGAAACCTCTGCCACAAATAAGCCGTTCAAAAAAAGTCCTAGTGAGAAATTTCTGCTGAAACCAAATTTCCTCGAAATTAACATTTACGTTCTGCACAGCTGGTATATACCGGGTGACAACGAAATCACTACCCAGCCCTTTATTTTCTTGAACAAAAACATTTGGCTTTTAAATTTTAGGATGACTTATTATATCATAAGATGCCGATTTTGAATATTATAACATGTCTCTGTCACTTCCGGTTTAACCGGAAACGACATCAACTTTGATTTTTTCAATGAAATACCCTATATATGTTTTTAAATTTGTATTCTATGGATCATTTCTGATATAAAATGTATATTATGTCCTATACCTATCTCTGCTAGTTTTTGAGAAAATGGCGATTAAAGATGTCCAAACTACCGCATATTATGCAGATTTATGGGAAAACAAATAAATGTTTTAAAAATGTATTATGTTTAATGTAGTTCTTTCTGAAGACTCCATCTATGGAGGTCATAATAAAACTACTTCCGGCTTTACCGGAAGTGCTGCGAAAATTGACTTTTCTATTAATGATACTTCAAAAATTTAAATGCAACACCCTGTATATTTTTTAAAATTTGAATTTTACGGGTCATTCCTGATATAAAATCTGTATTATATCTTATACCTATCTTTGTTAGTTTTTGAGAAAATGGCGATTGAAGATGTCCAAACGACCGCATATTATGGAGTTCAAATAAATGTTAAAAATATTTATTTATGTTTTAATTTAATTCTTCTTAAAAACTTTATCTGCGGAGGTCACAATAAAACTACTTAAATAAAAAAGTAATATAAAAATAACAAAACTGCTCCAAAGAGACAGCCTGAATTATTTTAGGCTTGTTAATTTTCTAACATTTATTTGTTTTTCTCCTATAACTGCATAATCAGCGGTCGTTGGGACATCTTCAATTGCCATTTTCTCAAAAACTAACAAAGATAGGTATAGGATATTATACAGATTTTATATCAGAAATAACACGTAGAATCCAAATTTAAAAAAATATACAGGGTGTTGCATTAACATTTTTGAAGTAACAATATTAGGAAAGTAAATTTTTGCAGCACTTCCGGTAAAGCCGGAAGTAGTTTTATTATGACCTCCACAGATAGATTCTTCAGAAAAAATACCTAATACATTTTTATATAATTTATTTGTTTTCCTATAAAACTGCATAAAGTGCGGTAGTTTGGACATCTTTAATCGCCATTTTCTTAAAATCTAGCAGAGATAGGTATAGGATATAAAATAGATTTTATATTAGAAATGAACCGTATAATCCAAATTTTAAAAAATATACAGAGTGTTCCATTAAAAAATCAAAGTTGATGTTGTTTCCGGTTAAACCGGAAGTGATAGGCACATCTTATAATATCCAAAATCGGCATGTCATGATATAATACGTCATTCTTAAATTTGAAAGCCATATGTTTTCATTTAAAAAATAAAGGGCTGGGTAGTGATTTCGTTGTCACCCGATATATATATATATATATATATATATATATATATATATATATATATATATTTATATATTTTATATATATATATATATATATATATATATATATATATATATATATATATATATATATATATATATATATATACAACTTGTTATACTATTGTTTGTTCTATCTTAGTTATTTATTAATACCCCTTGGACAGCCAGTAAGTAAATCGATATTAAATTATTTTCAGATGCTTTTTTCCCATTTGAAAAACGCGAGTAAAAATTTTTTAATCTACCATTTACGGGCAATTTATGCAGTTTGCAAGGTCAGTAAAATCGTAAAAATATTAAAATAGAAAAAATTTAAATAAAAAAATTATATTAAAAAAAATGTTAATTCAACAGCATCCATCTTTCGTACACATCACGTTACTGGTGTATTAGTGACTTTCAAAAATCTCACCTGTTTTAGCATTTATGTGTTAATTTTAAAGAAAAATTGTTGGTACTGTCAATAGGTTTTAATTTGTTTTCTCCTAATTCCAAATATTTACTTGCGTTTTATGTTTTTTAAATAAAAATTCTAAATTATTTTTTGTTAAACAGTTTCCAACTATACAAAAGAAAGAAACGTTTTTTTTGTTGTCCTATTCACGGTTGAAGTTATCAATTTAAGAAATAGGCAATTTGCAAGAGTGTAAAGAACCTCTGATTTAGACCATTATTTTTCAAATCTCTTAATCATAAAGTATTTAGTTTTCGAATTTTTTAGCTGTCATATTTTTACTTTTTTTGTTATTATTTATCCGTGCTTATGATTATTTATCTGATCATGATAACGAATAAAATTATGGCATTTTAGATCAAGGAAAACGCAAAAAATGTTACATCAATATACCTTGCAGTATTACTTTCTCTTTAGCAGCGCTTTTACCAGCAGTTTGAAAAATTAAATAATAATTAACTTGAATAGTGAGTTTCCAAGACTGGTCTTTATTATGTTTTATAATTATTTGTTTACGTATATAAGTTAATTAATATTTAAGTAGTGCGGAGACATGGTGGACTTTTTTAATAGATTAAAAAAAAACCTGTTTGTTTAAGTAATATTTTGTTGGTTGCAGTTTTAGTGTTTATAAAACGATTTTATACAAGAACAAAATTAACTTTGTATTTGAGTGAAGAATTATGGCTGACAAAATGTCGCAAAATGATGGAATCATCGGCAAAGATAACTTTATTAATATACTGACACTGGAGAATCCTAAATTTACAACATATATGGTGGTGTCGTCTTTGCTTGTATTGAAAATGTTCGGATTAACACTGCTTACAATTTTTCACAGGTTTAAAAATAAGGTAATGTACTACATAATTCAGCAGTTTACTAAATTCTTGGTATATATATATATATATATATATATATATATATATATATATATATATATATATATATATATATATATATATATATATATATATATATATATATATATATATATATATATATATATATATATATATATATATATATATATATATATATATATATATAATATATATATATATATATATATATATATATATATATATATATATATATATATAATATATATATATATATATATATATATATATATATATATATATATATATATATATATAACAGGGTGTAAAAATATGATGCTCATAGCTCAAAACAAGTCGAAAAGTTCATTTTACATATGTGTCAAAACTTGACAAATTTTTATCTAAAAGATGTCAAAGTTTGAACTTTGAAACCAATTATTTCTGAAAACCTGAAACTTTTGTCTTAATCGCTTATCAGTAGATTCATTCGCTAATAAAATAAACTAATTGTGAGTTTAAAATGTTGGGTAAAATTTAGGTACAAGGATATCACTGCAACTACTTTTTGCAATAGAAATTATCGTGGCCACGTGCACTAGGTCATGTAAACACAATAATTTTTATGCCAAACAGTAGGTTCATTGATACCTTTTTACCTAACTTTAGCACTTAGTTGGTACATTATTAATTTATATGAGTGAACTTCGTGTTTTTTAGATATTTTTTCAAGTGGCCTTAGATACCTCAAAATCCGAGGCTTTCGTTTTTGTTGCTTGTTGCGAACTATTAATATAACCCCAGAAATTTCAATTTTCTTTTCTTCCCGTTGTGCAACCAGTCCTTTAAAACTTACAATTTCCTCAAATAGGTTCGAGAAATCGGATCATCAGGAAACTGGTGATTTAATAATCAGTAAAAAAAGAAGAGCTGCTGAGTCAAAATATTATTAAGATACTTGAAAGTTATGATTTTATTTTATGTTTACTGATATATTTTTTCGAAGGCTTTACAAAATCCCAGCACAGATCTGTAACAGGCTACCACATTATTAAAAAACGTTTATGAAAATTTTGTTTCTTTGCGGTCTTCTTTTTAAATTTTACAAACAAAATCCGAAAAATTGTATTTTTAACTCATGAAAATTTATTGATCAACTCTGATGATGTGATAGTTTTAAAAGCCACGAAATTCGAGAAATATAGCACTGATTTAAGTAGCGATCTATGTAAGCAATTGATCAGGGGGAGTCGAGCCAAATCATTCGACATCTCACCAAGGGAGAGGGAGGATCGAAAAATTGCCTCACGTAATTAATGAACACCCCCTAGGCATTACAAAGAATGACTGAATTGCTAATTCTTGTTAGTCAAATAAGGTGTTTACCGCTGTCTGTCGGCAATACATATATTGACTAGTCATTTCAGAGAATAACAGATTTCACGCATTGACGCTAATATACACTCACCTCCACAAAAATCCGGTCATTACATTAGCTTCCTCGCCAACCGTATATTAAATTTTTATTGTCTTTTTCATTTCCTCAGTAACGATGTTATGTCAAAAGTTTTTATTCATAATTTAATTAACGCATATACAGGGTGCAACAGTAAGACTAAGTTTCTTTCCCGGCGTTTTTTTCAAAATAGTGCATCCCCAATAAAGATAATGATAGTACTGAGTATGAGAAATTAATTAAAAAATATTATAATTAAATTCAAATGAGGTTTGCGAGAAAAGCAACCATTGCTGCCAGTTTCAAGTGGCCGTTTTTTGTGGATGTGAATCTATATATTTATAAGCGTTGCCCCTTATTTTTTTTGTTACCGTACGCCTATGCTCTCACTATCTGTCATATTCATAACCTTTTCCAAAAGAGTTTTCATTACGAAATTTAGTTAAATTTAATAATCGTTTTTTCTCAATAGGTTTTTTTTTAATTTTGAGCCAATTTAAAACTCTGTAAACTAACACCCAGTGTCATAAAATCTTTTAGAATCATAGAGTAAAGAAAGCCTTTTAACTATTTTTTTGGTATTAATTAAATTTGGTTTAATTTAGTTATCAGAAACTAACAATTATTTTTTTTATCAAACCTCAGCTCCTAAAAATATTCCATTAACGGTCGCCTCTCTTACATTCTGCCAAATTGGAGAAATTGGCCTAAATAACGTTTATATTAAATGTAGTGTAATTTAGTGGTTACTTTTTCTTAATACTATTTTTATTCGATATTGACTCCCCAAAAAACTATCCAAATCTAATGATTTTAGGACCTTGTAAATTAAACAAAACTATAATAATAGAATTAAAGGACTATAATTAAAAAAAATAACCTTAATAAATACCTTCCTTCCTTAAGCTGAATAGGGCTGGATTTTAAAAACCAAATATAGCACTTCTTAGATAAATATCGTTTTAACTACAAAATGAAAAAAGCGTTACTTTTGACAACTGGAATTCGCAAACAAAACCAGCCACATATATACACTATTTTAATAATAATATACAGTGTGGTCATTTAAGTGTGCAACATATGGTTTTTTTATTAATTCCACAATCAAAATACAAATATTGCGGAAAGTTGGTGCATGTTCAATAATCATATTAGGTCAAACAGCATACAGGGTAGGTCAAAAAATATAAAAATTGTACAATAGTAAAGTACCCTTATTTTAGAAAATTCAGCAAAATGTTATAAAGAAAAGGTATTCAGAATTTAAAGTTATGCCTAAATACCAAAACACGGCCTCCCAAGAAAGTTTTTGTTTTTTTGAAAAACCTCTAAAATTTTTCTTATTTTTTTTTAGTATTCACCCTAAACAGTCTCATAAATTATTTTAAATCAAATTAATTTCGCATAACTTTGTTCAAATTCAAACATATTTGTAACATTAACAATTTTAATTTTTTAGGAAATCTCAAACTTCATGTTTGTTGCAACGATGTTAAACACAACTTTAAAATTTTACAAACATTCTTTTTAATAAGATAAAACATTAGTTATGATAATATGCATATCAAAAAACGCTCACAAAGTGCTAAATTTTTATTTTAAATGTTTATTAAAAACCTGTACGAATTAATAGACATCATTAAAAAACCTACTAAAATTCGCGGATACCCATGAAAAAAAAACAAATGAGGGTTAAAAGTAAACATTATGACAGTTTGGTGACAATATTTTTTCTTTCTTGAATAATTATTCTTCGCTTATTAAGTTCATTTGATTTTAAATGCCTTTCCCAAGACAGTTATCGTTAGCCGAGAAGGCCGAATTAGTTTTAATATGTGGAGATAACTATAAATCAGTACGTGGTGCAGCAGATATTTTTAATGAAAAACATTCAGGGAAAGAAGTTCATTATTCAAGTGTACCAGATTTTTACCAGGCATATTATGCCTGGAAAAATCGCTCATTGAAAGTACAAAAATTTTATTTTAAATGTATATTGAAAAATTAATATACAAACATAAATCCTACCAAAATAATCGCGGACACCCATGGAAAAGAACAAATAAGAGTTAAAGGTAACATTACTATTATTATTCTCATTATACATTAAAACTAACAACACAAGGTATGCATTATGTATGCACTAAATGCATCCAAATCTCAAAAGTAATAAAGCAACGGTTTGGTTAGTGCCGATACTATGCTATAATGTAACAATTATCAAATCAAAATTAATTTACATGGAACGGACAATATTTAAAACGCATAAAAAATAAAATTATGTGCAAAAAAAGTTATCAACGCGTATATCCACTATTCCAATTGTTTTTTTCTTTTATGGGTATACGCGATAATTTTAGTAGGTTTTTTTATAATGTCTATTAATTTCTACAGTTTTTTAATAAACATTTAAAATAAAAATTTTGTACTTTAAATAAGCGTTTTTTGATATGCATATTATCATTACTAATGTTTTACCTTATTAAATAGAATTTTTGTAAAATTTTAAAGTTGTTTTTAATATCGTTGCAACAAACATGAAGTTAAACTGTAAAAGGCTTTCGCAGCACCAGGGGCGCACCCAGGAAAAAAAATCGGGGGGGTTATGAAATTACATTATATTGCACTTATCGGTAAACAAAAATTAAAATCTACATTTAGGCTCTTCCTAGCATACACAAGTTAAACGTTAAGTTAAAAGTTTAAGTAAAGAAAATAATAAAAAAAATAAGAGAAATTAAACCAAACTAAGTTTTAACTTTCTAGGCTTTTGAACAATTTTTTCTAAAATATCTTCTACACATGGGGTCAAGTTTCTATAAATATGTAAAAGAGTAAGACCATTTCGCCGGTTTTCTGAAGAACTATTTCTTAAATAATTTTTTAGTCTATGCAAAGTGGAAAAACTGCGTTCACCTTCCGCGGTAGAGACAGGCAATAATAGGAACCCCGCCAAAAAATACACGCTTGTTTTACTTGTTTAGTTACAACGGAACAAATTGCATTGGATTTTTTACTGGCAACGCGGCAGTCGGCCCGAACGGACAACGCGCGAGTGAAAACAGGAGACGATCGATGATCGATCAATGCCGGGTTGCCAAATGTCCGTTGTTGCGATTCCGCTAATGGTTTAAACGATTTCTCGAATTTTAGAATAATTTTTCTTAAATTACATAGTAGAAATTAATTGAGGAGAGCTGCGTTTAAATACTCAAACAAAAAATTAAACTTTATATTACTTCATGATATAGTTTCGGTAACTTTTATAACGGAAAAACATATTAATATAAATTTTTTCTAAAGTTTGCAAAATAATTTCAAATCAAGGCTGAATTTCGGGGGGGTTTTTACTTCCTACCAGGAAGCAACTTCTGAAGATGCCAACCGCTCGTGTTGGCGAAACGTCAAGTCAACCAGACAATCGACGTCGGCCTAACAGCCCAAAAACCATTGAAACATTAAACATGAAGTTTGTGATTTCCTAAAAAATTAAAAATCTTTGTTAATGTTACAAATATGCTTGAATTTAAACAAAGTTATGCGAAATTGATTTGATATTGAATAATTTATGAGAATGACTAAAAAAAAAATTATGAGAAATTTTAAAGGTTTTTCAAAAAAAAAAAACTAAGGAGGCCATGTTTTGGTATTTAAACATAACTTTTAATTCTGAACAACTTTTCTAAATACATTTTGCAAAAATTTTTAAAATAAGGGTACTTTACTCTTGTACAATTTTTATATTTTTTGACCTACCCTGTATGTTGTTTGACTTGCAAACATGCTAAGTGCACCTAATATGATTATCGAACATGCACCATCTTTCGGCAATATTTGTATTTTCATTGTGCAATTAATAAATCCCATATGTTGCACACTTAAATGACCACACTGTATAGTTTGGACGTACTGATTTAAAATAAAAACTACAATTTCTTTAAATGTGTTATTCAAATTACCCTATTGGAGTACCCTTGACTACCTATTTATAAAAATATTAACTTGCTCTTATTAGATATTAGAATTTTCTTATATACATTTTTTTTTATAAAAAGTATAGGTATAAGCCTGTATAATATATTTTGTTTAATATTTTGTAGTGAAAACTTAATAATGAATTTGTAATATTCCCTTTTCAAAAATGTTTTAGGCTTTTATAAGTGAAGAGGACGACAAATTCGGAGGCCCAGGATGTACCACAGAAAAAAATGAAACTGTAGAACGAGTTAGAAGGTATGTTAATAAAATGCGGTAGCACCGGGCACCAATTTAGCAACTGGACCAATAGAGAGAACTATGTCAATTAATAGTATGCTATATTGGCGGCAATATTTTGTTCAGATTATGCGTGTGAGTTGTTTGACATAGTGCCGCCACAAGAGTGCCAACTATATTGAAAAGTACAAATTATAATTCTGCTTTTTAATTTCTAGGCCCGATACGCCTGCTGGATTAAAAATTGCAATGCAGGATATTTTATCAAATTGCATAATAGAATATTAATTGTTTGGTAAAATTATAAATTGCTCAGTAAATTTAAAAATTATAAAATATATTATACCCGCTATAAAAGGAATAAATGCTCGATATAAAAAAGCATATGCATTATGAAAACCAAAAATACATAGAAAAAATAATTATTGTTTGCCTAGAAATTTAAATGTGCATTTAATATACTAAACGTTCAAGAAAATTATTAGATTATCGTTAAATGTAGCAAACGCACGATTAAAGGAATTGTCGCTCGATAAAACAGTTTAATGTGCAATAAGAATAATAAAAGTCTGGCAAAACAATTAGATACTCGATAAAAATGAAGATATTAATGTTCAAAGCAAGAGGTGTCCAAAACTGTTTGTTGTTGTTAGTAAAAAATAATCAATGCACCTAAATACCATGCCAAAACAAACCTCTTAAGAACACATTAAAAAAAATTATTCTAAATCTAACAAGATTTTTAGCAGCATGTATATGTTTTTATTAGAATAAATTATAATTTCTGTAATTCCAGCTGTGGATGCAGTGGATGTAAGTTGAACAAATATTTTTTACAGAACTTCCTGAAACAATTAAGTACGACATAATACCTATTTTTTAATATTAGGGAAGAATAATCTCATCTTTCATTTACTGCATCAATAAAACCTTCTTTGATTTAGCAGGGCGACCTCTGCGTATTTTAATACCCAAGGGAAGAGCTTTTGCTTCTGGCGGTGGTATGGTAGCTTTCATTCGTATTGCAATTCCAACAATATGCAAATTCTTTTTTGAAATATTTTGGACAGTTACAGTTTCCATCGATCCAGTTTTCTTTGTTGTTTGGTATAGTGGTAGTCCAAATATTAAAAATGACTTCTTTATATTCGTCAAATGACTTAAAGTCCATTGTCTTATTCTTAGTCAGGTCATTTTCAGTAAATTCATGTTTGTCTTGTGACGGAATAAAATAAATAGAGAAATCTGAATTGTTTTCTACTATAATTTGATTGTTCTCTTTAGATCTATGTTCGGTTGTATGTAAACAGTTTTTCGTTTTGAAATAGAATTATTGGACCAACTTTCAATATACTGCATCAACATGATTGAAAACTGAGCTGCTCTGCTTTTCGTTGACATTTTTTTTTCATATGCGCCGAACACATCACAGTTACCGTTTTTTCCCCAAAAACTTGTTTAAAGACATTGCTAGAGGCATCGCAAACTATCGTTGTTGGACGTGTTTCTTCACCATAAACTTTTTCGGTTCCTATATAATTTTAAGGATTGGAACAAAAACATTAATTTATCGGCTTGTTCATTCGAAGAAACACCAATTCCAAATGGATGAAACTGTCTAGCCACATCTGTCGTTCCTACTATTAATACATGATAGCCCTGCCAAACAAGTTTATACGTTAAACAAGTTTATACGTCGCGTCTGCATGAATATGTTTTACGTTTATCGCTAACTTGAACAGATATTTCGACGTGACAGAAACACGAAAATACGACGATTCATTATATTGGCTTTTAAATGAAAGAACAAATCCCTTATTCTCATCTTTAGGGACGGCGGAGTTGTCGATAAAAAACTTCTCCAGTTTGCCGAGACTTATTGTGTGACGGCCAAATTTTTGTTTTCTCAATGATGTTAATACATTTTTTAAGTTTACCATTATTGGTAATTCCCATTTTTTTTGTCTAGAATTTCCATTAGAGCCTTAGATTTTATTTTAGTATCGGCCTCAAATCCTCTTATTTCATTTTTTTCTTCGTCACTAATTTTATTCTTGGACTTTGTGGACATCGTGTCACATGTGTGAGCAATACAGAATTATCTCCGTTAAATGCGACGGAAATCCCAAATAAACTCCAGCTTGGCATTGTTCACCTCTATATATACAGCGGTAAATGTTACTTACGCTTCCGTCTTTGTCGACATTCTTATGATAGAAACTCCTTCAAACTTCACCGCTTTTTGTGCCGATACTAATATATCCAGGTAAAACTCGTCGTTTTTCACTACTCAAAGAGTTTCGCATATACTTTAAAGTCCTTTATTATTATTATATTATTATAACGCCTTGATACCGTACTTCTTAAATAAGTTACAAGAAAAACCTTTTACACAGTAGGAACTTCCGAACCAGCGAACAAATAATAAATTTGTGTTGAGGTTATTACAAGAATACTTATAGAAACTTAGTGAGCAATTTATGTTGTATTGAATTTTTCTAAATTGTACTTAGCAAGAATATATCAATATATTGTCTAGTGTTTATTAAACATTTTATATTTTTACCATGCAAGCTACGAATAAATTTATCGAGAAAATATCCTTTATCATGCAAAGCTGATTTCATTTCAAGTAGTACTAGTGTACGATTGTATTATTTTTTAAAACAATTTTAATTTTTCAATGTGCAAATGTGCTTTAAATATCAAACGCTTTATTCCTACCCTATTAAAGATAACTCCTTATAATAATTAGGGAAGTCTATCATGGTGCGGTATTCATTGCTGTAACTGCTGTAAGCTTTTCGGAATTATTCGGACAGATCAAACACGATGCGTTGTCATTGTGTGGGGTTGATATATTTGTTTTTTTAGAACTCAACATATGTTTTATATTTGTTGGGGCGAATTCGCTTATTACAAACTATTTTTTAGAATACTCGCCAGATATGCAAGAAGGGACTGCTTCGATCCAGGTCCCATAGGGAATAGACTTGTGCACACAGAACAGTGCACAGAGTCGATGAACCAACTTGCAGATAACCTGAAAAAAACTCAAAAAAATGTTTTAAAATTAAAAAAAACTTATCAACATTTCGGTGACAAGTCGGTCAACCTTTTTTAGACATGAAATAAAGTTCAAGATGTTAGTTAAATAATATTTAAAAAGAAAATGGATTGTGCTTACCTCTAGCCTGTATTTAAACGTTTAAAAATAACACAGGTCCACAAAAAAGTGGTGTGTGCAGGGGTGGATTTACGCAAAGGCTGAGTAGGCTGAAGCCTAGGGCGGTAAATTTACGATTAATTTTAAAAAAGTATAATCGAAAATTAATATATTTTTCTTTTTAATATTCAACGAATACACAAAAATTTCGGGCCAAATTAACTTCATTTTTATAAGAATTACTAGTGTAGTTTACATTCTTTTAATGCTAAATTTTTCGTTTTGATATCCAAAAAATATTGACATATTAGGGCAGAAAAAAGTTAAATCCGGCCCTGGCTGTGTGTCGAACCAAAATTTTCAGTATTTTTTCCGGTGAACACGAATCTGAAGTAAAAATTGGGGGTCAAACAGCAAAAATCGAGAAAATGCCTAATTGCAGATATTAACGTTTTTTTTTTAATTTAAAACGTCTCAAAAACTATAAAAAATACACAAAACTTTATATTACATGAACTATGTATTTTTACAAGACCTTTAATTTAAATTATATAACCTTTTTGTCTAAATTGATTTTTTTAACGTATATCTCTGGATTTTTATTTTTTTTTTAATTTTTAAATTTCTTCTACAAGTTTTGAGTGATTTAGGATTCAAATGAATAAAATAAATGATTTATAATTTAAAAAAAAAAACAAAAATCACATTAATAAAAAAAATCTCATTTTGGACTGAAATTTTTTGTCAAAATTACATTTTTGTTTATATCTCCTTTATTATTTATCTTATCGAAAATGTATATATAACTTTTTATATAGACAATATAGACCCTATTTTTTGTTTTATGAGATTTTTTGTATTTCTTATTAGGTCTGTTTGTTATCAAGTTCTAAGTAGGACAGAGTAGGTGAGTGTAGGACTAAAATTTAAACTAAGTGTAAATAAGTTCCGTATTGATTTTTATACCAAACGCGTTTTAGACTTATTTCGGAATTTGGGTTTATGGTTATATTATTTATAAACAAACAACTTTAAGTTTTGTAGTAAAAATGCATCTGACTTCACTACTTCGAGCGTTAGAGTAATTAAATGAAAACTAGTTTACACCAGAATTCATTCCAAACACCTAGTCCTAAATTACACTGACGATAACAAACGGTTTTTTGACAAAAAAGTGTAAAATAGGGTACTCTATTTCTGGAGAACAAACAGACCTGTAGTTTATATAGTCGTATTCCAAACATTCCGTGGTAGTAGGTTTCTGCCGGTTAATGTACCTACCGTATTGGTTTTTTAGATTTTTTTCAATTTTTTGCTGTTTGACCCCTAATTTTGACTTTAGCTGCGTGTTCAGCGAAAAAAAATACACCAGAAAAACCTTAGTCCGACACCCAGCACACACCACTTCTTTTGTGGACCTGTGTAATTAATATTAGCTGAATTTAGGATCTTATTATATTTTACTACCGTAGATATTTATTTGTACACAAAGCGCATGACCTAAACGTGAGTCAAAGAAGCCATGCTATTGGTCGATTACGAACGTCAGCGCACGACTCTCGTCAAAAGATAAATCCTGACCAACCGAACTGCGAACGGCACAATAAGGAACGTCGTTTATGAACGATTACATTAAGCACCATAAGTTTAACTTGCCAACGTCAGCAACAGCAGCGGGAACAGGAACGTTAACTTTATAAAATGACCATACAAGGGACCCGATTTTTCAAAAAATCTTATTTGAATGTTAAAGATACAAAATATATTGGATGATACCAAATCGGGTATTTTTTCTAAAATAAATGTACAAATTATTAATCTTATTTGCAAATCAGCCAAGAATTTTTAAAAACTTTTCGTGATAAAATGTAAACCAATAAATCAATGTTGTTTAGTACCAGAGTAGTCTATCTACCGTTTGATTTACTGGAAGATTATAGATTACCAAAACCTAATTTAGTTATAGTTTGGATTATCATTTTAGTTTGCCACTAAACAGCTTTTAATGAATGTAAAGTTTTCTTTACATTTTATTAGGACTGAAATAATGTTTATAATCTAATATTTTCTGTCGGCCGGATAATCTAACACCCTCTTTATTTATTATTCTAATATTTTGATATTACTATTTATATTTTTTAATAATTATACAGTACAATTATTTTTTTTATTTCAGAGCATTTCAAAATGACCTTGAAAACATCCCAGCATTTATATTCATAGGCTTACTCTACCTATGGGTGGCAGTACCTAACTGGATCGTCCATTGCCTATATTACCTGTTTCTCTTAGTAAGGGCGGGACATTCCTTCGTCTATGCAGTTTATGTGATACCTCAGCCAACAAGAGCTATACTTTTTGTAATTGGTTTAACAATTTCAGGATATATGGGCTTTCACGTGTTTATATATGCTGTGGTTGTCGGGTATTTTGGGAAATGAATTACAATTTGATAAAATGTAGTTTTTAAATATATTGTAATATGTTAAAAGCTGCGTGCTTTTTTGTCAAAATATTATATTTATTGGGAAAACAATAGTTTTTATAATTAAGAAAGCAAATAAATGAAAATTAATATAATCCTTTACACACACCTCTAGTTATCTGTTTTTTATGTTATTATTATTATAAGGTCTGTTTGTTATTCGGAAATATTTTACATTTTTTGTAACCATCTAGTGCTAAAATACATATAAGAGCACTTACGTAAAAAGTGTAAAATATTGAATAGTAAACAGACCTATAAAAAAATAATGCAATAACAATTTGAATAAAGTTCCCATTTACCTGAATTACTGATGAAATAGAGATGCACCTACTATTTTTCTGCATGGTGTTTCCAACGAGCTTCTATAATGCGACGACATAGCCATAGGGGAAATTACTGGTCAATTTTAGAATTGTCCAGAAATACAGTATTATAGGGCTGACTGTGATAAAATCGAACTCGAGACGACAACACCACGATTGTTGCAACCTGCTTAAATTTCTATGTGTGAAATTCAGCCAAAATTTACTAAGCCATAGCATGACTTGGACTAATATTACAAAATAAATAGTTTTGTTTATATTTTACAAGGTAACCAACCAAAGACAAGAAACAATCCGCTACAATTTCGTACCAAATTTACATGGAGTATCAGCATATTTTGGTATCAAAGCTAAGAATAAGAGATTAATAGAAAAAAAAATAGGTAAAAACAAAATCGAATAATAAACAATAAAAATGGTTAACTATAAAGACCGATTAACAAAACGTGGTATTCTCAAAAATAGAAACCGTTATAACTAAATAAATCTAATTAAATATTTACAAAGAAAAATAAATATTTATCCAAATTAAAAAAAACTATGTCATATACCGGGTGATACGTCGACGAGCGGAACATAGGAAATCCCATGTAAATTTTAAGGGGGTTAATTATTGGTTCCCGGTACATTTTACAGAAAAAATGTAAGGTAACTTTTTGAAGAGACCAATCTGAAAAACCCTCGTGCCAAGTTTCAAAAAATTTTAATAAGCGAATCTTGAATTATTCAATTAAATGTAATAACAAATTTTCGGTTCATGTAAAACCAAACAGACACCAGCCACCAGCAAACAATTTGTAATAAGGCTTTTTCAAATCTGACGTACAGCCGAATACAAGGAATGTTTTTTTTTCGTTTCATCAATCTCACAACCATTACATTCAAAGTAAAAGACACGTTAACATTATTTTTTTATCAAGCCTTTTATTTAATGTAACAATTAAGTTTAACTCATAACAATTATTGCTATCGATCATTAAAAAAATAATTTTATCATACTAGAATTTAATTAAACCAATAGCAGTATCTGAAATATTTTCCCATTAAGCCTAGCTGGTCCAATTCAACCATTAAACATATTGTCAGCAAATTCTAGTCCAGAGCCATCGCAATAAATAATTGTAAATGTTTAACACAGAAGATCGAAAATAGATCCGAAAAGAGAGAGAACTGAACTCTTAATATTTTACTAGGTGTGGAAAAATAAAATGAAATTAAATACAATAACTTTTTTAAAAATAATATAGAATTACATAAAAACATTAATTAATCCAATGTTCAAACAACCCCCCATTAACAGCTAAACAATATCCCAGCCGATCATAAAAATTTCTACGCTGCTAAGTTGATATTGCGAAATGTTATTACATTCTAACGAAATAGAGTTTGGTAGCTGGTTTAGATTTTCAAATTTTACACTCTTATAAATGACATTTTTAAGTGACCCCACAGAAAGAAGTCATTCGGTGAAAGATCAGGTGACCTGGATAACCAAAGCATCCGGCACCGTGGACCAATAATATTGCCGTTAAAACCATTTTCCAGGTACTCTCTAACCATACGGGCATTATGGGCGGGGCAACCAGCCATTTGGTACCAGATCATTTGATCGTCCCGAAAAACTTCTTCCAAGGCGGGTCCAATTTGATTTTGAAATAAGTCAAATAGGTTTTTGCTGTCAGGTTATAGTCCATAAAAAAAGGTGCAATAATATGGTGTCCGATAATTCCCACGAATACATTTGTTTTTTGGGGATATTGTGTCCGAGTATGAACAAAGCGATGTTCATTTTCTTGGCTCCAACACCTGAACATTTGGTTCATTGTTGATGGTGAATGCACATTCATCGGTAAAACAAATATTTCTTAAAAAATTGCTATCGTTATTTGCTCTTTCCATTATTTCAAAACAAAATGCCATTCTTTGCTCTTCATCTTTTCCTGCAGCTCTTGATGTTTTTCGAATTTATACGAATATTATTTGTGTTTTTTCAAACGGCGCAATACGGTTGTATGATGTTTATTTACCTCTTGCCCAAGACCCTCGACCATTTTGTTTTTCTCCACATTCAGTAGAATATTAACATCTCTGTTCTCTCTTTCTTCGGCTCTATTTTCGATATCCTGAGTTGAACATTTACAATTATTTATTACGGTACCTTTGGACTTGAACTTACCGACAATACGTTTAATAGTTTAATAGTTAAAATGGGCGGAATGGGCTTGGTGGGGAAATAAACTGAAAACATTTTAGATACTGCTCTTAGACTGTTTCCCGCATAATGCTACTTAATTATGGATACTTTTTCGTCGATTGAATAATTCATTATTCATCATATTTTTTTTCAAATACCGACTGTCACTGATTTATTGACACTTTTCCATATGTCAGGGACAATATTCATTTTACTGGTGCCTGTTTGGTTTTACCTGAACCGAAAATTTGGTAATTTTGCAATTACATTTAATTAATAATTCAAGATTGTCCTATTAAAATTTTTTGAAACTTGGCACGAGGGTTTGTCAGATTGGTCTCTTCAAAAAGTTATCTTACATTTTTTCTATAAAATGTACTTACAGGGGAGCCAATAATTGACCTCCTTAAAATTTACATGGGATTTCCTATGTTCTGCTCGGCGACGCACCACCCGGTATAAAAGCGAATATATTTAAATAAAAAACTTGTTTGGTAAAATGGTGTTTTAAAAAGAACCATATTAAGACATTTACATTATTGTTTCTAATGGTTTTGGATTAAATTTCTGGAAAAAACAGTTAGCAAAAATACATTCTTAATTTAATAAATAAAATGATATTCTTGTTAAAAAATTATTTATTTTACTAAAGATGTTTTAAAACGCATCATATAGTTATGCACCGAAAAAAAGTTATTTTGTCAACGTCAAATTAACAGAATACTTACTCGTATGTGCAAGGAAAATTTAACCTTTTGTAGAAAAAAAGGAATAACTTTGTATTTAGAAGTTCTTCTTTTCTTCATATAATTTTAAATTATTTAGCAAAATTTATTAAGGAATTAAGTTAATTTAAGGTAGTTCACTCGCGACAGTCGCAGACAAAATTATCGCCTTATAGTAAGTAAAGCCGGGCTCGTCCACAAGTCAAACCGAGTTTGGGATAAACATCTTTTATCTTTCATGCCATCCGCGCCGAACTGGCCCATCACTCTCTAACAAAAAATGAATGACCATTTAAAAGTATCCTTTTCTTTCCACCTGGTAAAAAATATGCTATATTCTCGTGGGACTGTTCAATTTTGAACTGCCGGCGTCCGGAGTTGACATCAAAATATTGTGGTCGGGGAATCCCAAACAGACGGCGACGCCAGTAGCAATGATGGCACAAGCCACAGGGACAGACCCTTGAAGAAATTATCAGAGGATGTTGCCAATGTTATCAATTTTTAGCTAGTAGAAGCGCAAGGGTGTGTTCTGGTACAAGGTACAATGCATAATATTTATTCGAGTATTAATTATTGCACGAATTTGCTTTGGCTAACCTTTTTGTCTTATCTCGGTAGTCTTGACTAACTCCAAATAAAGGAATTATTTAAATCCTTTAAATTACCGTATATTTGCGTACGGTAATTACCGTCCGGTTCGCAACACTGCTTAAAAGCTATTTTTTCAGATACTTTAAGCTCATTGTTTTTTTAAATTAAATTTTAATTCACTTTTAGAAGTGGTCTAAGATCTAAAAAACTCCTCTTAATGTATTGTTATAGTATTAAAACATTAAAAAAAAAACACCTAAACATTACTGTTGACAGTTTCAGATTTCAAGAATAACAAACAATAAATTTACTTAGTCAAAATTTAATTTGTCGAAGACAAATGTCATACAATTAAAACAAGTCGGAGAAAAACACTACGATCACTTGTTATTTTCAATGAAGATATGTAAGTACCTAACTTTTTTTATTAAATAAAAAATGCGTTAAATGCTGATTTTTCACGCCATAGCTTTTTGTTATTTTACAGTGGCCCACTTTTCTGTGGTCAGCAAAAAATATATTTTTCTTACATATCCCGTGTATTTCACACTACTTTTAAGTATGTAAGTATACTTTTTATTTTCGTTTAAAAAAAACACCTATGCATAGTAGTACTTTATTTGTAAAAATAAACTTACTATGTGATAAGAGAAAAAAACAGATCTTTCTAGGAACTTACATACAGTCGAGAGCATTATTGCAAAAAATAGAAACTATCAAAAAGTAAACAGAGTATAAAAAAACTATGAGTAGAAATGCTATATAAATCTCAAGAATTTGCAGTTTAAAATTACAATGATTCGAAAAATACCACACCATAAAAATGTTAATAAATGCCATTAAAATGAAGAATTATTAAAGGAAAGACTAAGTCGATGTTCCTTGGTTCTCAGAAATATATTCTAGAACATCCATGGGTGTAACTATACCAATTGGTTTTTCTATTTGCACATCACCGGTCCCTAAAAGTAAGATTAAGTTAAAATTGATGTAACGGTCCTATGACTATTTTAAAAGACTAATAAACTACTCGAATAAACAACAAAATTAAGGTGGAATCCAAACTACATACAACGGCACATATTGTTTCAGTGGTCATCTCATTAGTTATTAAGCTGGATTTAGTGCTTTATCGACGGTTAGCGCTGACATTGATCGAACGCAAGGGTGGTAAACTTACACAGGATTGCTCGATCCCATTTAAGCCCATTTATAGTATTTTATATTTATATTTTATGGTTATATTTTTAGCTTTTAAGACACTGGAACTTTGGTATTAGTTTGTTTTTTATTGTATATAGTTGAATTAAGTTTTTCTATTGTGTTTTTAGTGTAGGTGCAAGTTTCAGAGACAGGGGTCATTGACCGTTCATTATTTCTTTGAACGGAATTTAATAATAAAAAAATATGTAGTATAATAAGTTATATTTATATACCTTTATTTTAGCTGATTTATACTACCCTTGGGTCGAAAGTAACAACTATATTAATAAAATTATATAAGCAACTACAGTGCATAGCTGATAGACTTCTGTGCTGCACTCTGTACTGTAGTTGATCATACATTTTCATTAATATAGCTACGTTCGGCCGATGTCAGTGCTGACTATCGGTCGAGCACTAAATCAAACCTTCATGTAACTACTGATTGAACTAAACAGCTTAATTTGTATCAACAAAAGAACCTTCCACTATTGCAGTATTTTTTTTGGGCTGACTTTTTAAAATTATTAAATATCATAAATCTGATTTCCGTCGTTAACAAATTGTCCATCAGTAATATGCAATAGGAAATGATATTAAAAAATTAACAAAACGAAAGTTTTAGACAAAAAGGCTGATATCCATTTTAAAAGTTAGATAAACTAGGGGTTTTTTTACAATACTTAAAAAGCTAAGTTTCATCTTGTAAAATCAGTGGTTCGTACCAAATAAAAAAAGAATAATCTTACGGAGAATTCGAATATTCTTTGTTTATACTTTGTTTATTCTAAGCTCTCTGAAAGACTGATGCAAAAATAAAAGTTTTCATTACCGATCGAATGTTTATATACTTTAAGGCCGGATTTTATAATTCCGGATTTGTGGTTATAACTTCATTTTTTTAAAATGTGGATTTTATAAACGTCTAGTTACGGTACAAACTATGTTTGAACATAAGATTTCAGAATAAGTACTTTGGTATCACTTAAAAATTTGAACCTAAAAGGTTGTTTTTTGCAAAAGCAAAGGTTTAAACTTCAGTTTAATCTTAAGATTTTTTGCACAGTTCCGGGCCAGTGACACCGAGATAATAGAGATTTTTCTATTTTTTAAATGATTATAGAGGAGAGGGATTTTGGATCCGCCTTTCACCTCTCTGGATATTATCAAATAGGACAGAAAATACCTTGCAGACAATTAAGCTTACAAAGTAAATTGACCAAAGCTATTGGTTGATTTTTCTTCTTACCTTGTTTATCTAAAATTAAAACAAAAGATTCTTTCTCCAGTACACTGGAAACTAATCCTAAGTGAGCAGTACTTGAAAGATTTGGATAAATTCGTACAACTAATTTTTCAATGGTATCACTGGGTTGCACTTTCTTTGAAATTAGACCCTTTAAGACGTTTTGAAGTATTATCATACCAACAATTCCACTGGAAAATAAAAAACAATTATGTCAGATACCTCGTACTTACAACAAATATATTTCTTAAGGTAAGGATCCTGTTAGATCACGAATTGAAAAAATAAGCATCAAAGACTGTTAAAAAAACACTTTTCTTACAGAAGTTTACTGCGTGCACTATTCTGCACATTAAAGGGGTTGCATAGTAAAGTTAGATTTCCGAATGATATAAAAGGAAAACAATTTATCAATTTTGGATTTTAAGTGATAAATATGTAAGACATGACAATTATTTAAAGTAAGGATAAAACTAAGATAAAATTTGCGGCATTACGCCTCTAACCTTAAAGTAAAATTGTCTGCCTAAGTTTTATAACAATTCGACATAGAAGCTTAAATTACTTACATTTGTCTATAAATAAATCGTGAAGATATTATTTTTAAACAAACTAATTATCTCTCCTGTCATATTAGTTTTAGTTTATTAAATGCGATAAAATATACAATATTTTTTAGGCTTAAACCAAAAATTTTTAATTTTACTTTAGGCAGCTTTATATACCAGGTGATAACGAAATCACTACTAAACGTTTTATTTTCTTAAAGACGTATTACTTTAAAATTTTAGGATAGTATATTGCGTCATTAGACGCCAATTTTGTATGGAATATTATTTGCCTATTACTTCCGATTTAGCCGGAAGTGGCAGAAGTTCTGTTGTTTTAAATGCCCTATATATTTTATAAGATCTAAATTCTACAAGCCATTCCTAATATAAACCTTGTATTATGTGCTATACCTATTTTTGTTTATTTTCGAGAAAATGGCAATTGAAAATGTTTAAAGGACTGCACATTATGCATTTGGATATGGAAAAACAAATGAATGCCACACAAACCTAATATGTTAAATTTAACTCTTTTTAGAAAGTCCATCTATTAAGGTCATATTAATAGTACTTTCGGTATTACCGGAAGTGCTGCGAAAATTGACATTTCTAATAAGGTAACCTCAAAAATTTTGACGGCACGCCGTTTATTAAACATATTTAAATTAGGCATATTTTTCTGGACATTTTGTTTATGTAGACATTTATCTAATAGTTTTTTAAATCTGTGCCCCTTTGTTTTCCCAAGTAACTACATAATGCATGGTCGTTTGAACATTTTTAATCGCCATTTTTTTGAAAACCAACTAACATATGTAGGTATATGATGTGTTTTATATTGGAAATGACTTGTAAAATTCGAATTTAAAAAAATTTAAAGGGTGTTCTTTCTAATAAGAACCTGACAATAACAAACACAACAAAAAAAGAATAAGCGGAATTTGTCTGGCCGTTTACACGTGATGCCGTGACCAAGGAAAATGAGGATTCATCCTTATATACGACGAATGCGCCAGATTATTCACATACGTAGTTCCATCTTTTCGTTTAGTTTAAAATTTTATCTCCTGTTTATATTTAGAAAACTATTATTTAGCAAATTGTTTGTCCACATATTGTTAGATGACACACATTCTCTTAAAGATTATATTTCTGCCTCTTTCTCATAGAGGACGCTACAGTAAAAAAACTACCCACTTCATGGTTTCTTAATTTTGAAAGATATATGTTTTTATTTAAAAAAACAATAGGCTTGGTAGTGATTTTGTTGTCACCCGGTATAAATGAGATAAAATTCTTTAAAATAATAGGGTATAGTTGGATAGTTTGACTGAGTTAATACTGCGAAAATTACATAAAAAATACAAATTCAAGAAACTTATTTTAGTTTTGGAGTTTTAACGTTTAACTCAATCTGAATATGTGAAATAAAACCGGCATTAATCCAATTTTAATATATATTTTGTTTTTAAGTATTACCACTCAACCGACAAGAAATATACAGGGTGATTCAAAAAACATGCTATCGCTTTATGGACTGACCAAAAATAAGATGAAAATTGTATCTAAACATAGCTCCACAACGGTCCAAATTTAAATATACACAGTGCAAAAGAAAAATTTTAGAATTGAAATTTTCCTTTTATTTTTAAATAAGGTTTCTTGATTTAAATGAAACTTGGTACAGTTAAACATTGACTGAAATACCCTCTAATGATTTGCTATTTTTATGAACCAGTGGCCTAGGTTTGATCAATTATATTATTTTTTTACCATTATTTTGGTACTAATAGTAGTGATAATTTGGAATATGATATTTATTTTGTATTTAGTTTTAGATTTAATAAAAGTACTATTGAATTATCTCGATAAACTTAATGGTTTTTTGAAATTTTCAAATTGTGAACTACAGGGTAATATACAAAATTAATTTTAAAAAAATTAACAAAAAGATAATTAAATATCTATTAAAAGCATATATTTAAGCAAGTGGTGGACATTTTAAATATGTTTTATAAAAATTGAAGACCACAGGGGAAAAAAGAAATATCACAAAATATCAATAACGAGAAATATCGATTTTAAAGTTTACAACTTCTAAGATTTTTTAACTTAGAAATGAAATGGTTGAAATATGTAAAGTTTTGTAAATTACACTATCTGCATTACATATTTAAAAATACTATATTTCAAAGTACATTTTTATAATACACAAAAAAACTAAAAAAACAGCAATTCTCCATCGCAAAAACTAGGAATGTCAAAAAAAAAATCATTTTCCAAAGTAAAAAAGGGGAATGTCCAATTTTTACAAGGACAGCTATCATAGTTATAGTATTGGGTTTGTTTTGTTCCCTATTGATTTAAGACGTAAAAGTCGTATTCTATGAGTAATAGTACTAAATTACCAAAAAAGGATCATACCTTCGCATTTTTACTGTTGTATTTTTGTCATTTCTCTTAGCGGCATAATGTAACTATCATAATAGTTCTGGGCGTCTTGAGAGCAGAACACTTTCAGAGCTTGCAGATCTTTATATTTAGTAAAATTAGAACCGATAATTTACATCGATATTCGTTGTTCTTATGATTTTGCTGATGGACATTTCTTGTTTTTCCCGTGTCTCATATTTTAGACGTAGCTACTAATGGACTGTGCTGTGTTCTTCTACAGGAAATGTCATTATAATAAAATATAAATGTTTCTCTACTAAATGGCGATGCTAATTCAATTTTTGATATTTTGTGACATTCCCTCTTTTTTCCCTGTGGTCAATTACTATTGTATTTAATTTTAATATTACTCTCTTTATACCACGTAAGTTTAAAATTAGAATATCTCGAAAGCCGTTAAGTTTATTAAATTAATTTAAAAGTATCTTTTTTATATATCAATAATAAGAATACCAAAAAAGTTATGACGAAATGATAGTAAAAAATAAATAAAATTGCGAAAAGTGTATTTCAGTTAATATTTCAAATATAACAGGTTTTAATTAAATCGAAAATCTGTTTTAAAATAAAAGGAAAATCTTTATTCTAAATTTTTTGACATTCTGTATCCTAAAAAGGGGTTCTTTTTGAAGCGAAGTTAGTATAACATTATTGTCTTATTTTTAGTCAAGGAATCTCCCATTAGGCGATAACATATGTTTTTTAACCAGCCTGTATAAATCAATTATATCTTACCCATTTTCATCAACAACAGGTATCTGATCCACTCCAAGTTTCTTCATAAGTTGCATTACCCTATTGCAAGTCATTGTTATAGTGGCCGTTTGAAGGGTTTTAGATTTAATTTTGTTACTTCTGTATTCCACCACCTGAAAAATATACAATTTTAAAGCTTAAATTATAACTCAGCATTAAGATTAAAATAACTTATAATGGAGCAAAATACCATAACCCGTGATTAAACAATCTAGTTATTTTTTTTATTCAATAAGACCACCACACCAAAACCGTTTCTCTTTATTAAATATTTTAATAAAGACAATTATTTTACAAAAATTTAATTGAATAATATATTTATTAACTAGGTTAGAATAAAGTTAATATTTTTTTTACTGTTAATAAATTAAAAAAAATCGTAAATTAATAGCTGTTTAATACACAAGAATATTAAAAAGGGCGATTATTGATCAAGGGCATTTCAGGCGCGAGCTAACGAGTGCGTTAAGAGCTGGCGATTGGTTTGCCATTAAATTGTAAAAATCATAATTTTTTCATGATTTTTTGGATGTATTTCAGATTTGGGCAACCAATTGAGAAGTGCTCTAATAACTGTTATTTGAGTAACAGGGTTATAAATGGATTTATTGTTTTGTTTTTGATTGATTTTCAAGAATCCCAAGTAATTTAATTACTTAGAAAGTAATTCGATTACTTATAAAGTAACTCAATAACTTAGAAATTAATTTAATTACCTAATAAAGAATTGAATTACCCAGCAAGAAGAGCATCTTGAAACACGGCGGGCCGCTTTGAATCCGGCGAACGCCGCCTCCGCGCCGATTTAGTATTTTCGATTAATGCTTACCGCCACCGATTTTATATTTTTTTTTGGAAAAAATCTGTTAATGTTTGGGGTAGGATAAAAAGAATTTTTTATTTAAGAGTCATTAAATGTTGAACTTGCCGAGAAAGCAGTTTGAATAGTGTGAAGTGCGTGTATGATGCATATTAGTATAAATATTTTATTTGTTTAGTGTATTGTGTTTAAAATATGTGGTAATTTAAATAGAGTAATTGCTAAAATATTCAATTACTTTTAGTTTTAATTAATCATTGAATTACTTTTAACAAACATGCTAGTAAGTGGTAATCGTAATTTACTACTACTTAGAAAAGTAATTGGTAATTGTAATTGAATTACTTTATAAAAGTAATTGCGATAGTTCTGCTATACTATAGTCGTTTATTAATAGAAAACCATGCATTAATAATGGTTATTGAATATCTTAGATTCAATTACTTTTAGTTTTAATTAATCATTGAATTACTTTTAACAAACATGCTAGTAAGTGGTAATCGTAATTTACTACTACTTAGAAAAGTAATTGGTAATTGTAATTGAATTACTTTATAAAAGTAATTGCGATAGTTCTGCTATACTATAGTCGTTTATTAATAGAAAACCATGCATTAATAATGGTTATTAATGCATGATTTTGTATACGTCAATAAAACTCATAAATAGTAAATTACAACAAAATATTTTTAAATATATTTTTTTCTTTCTTAGCGGAGATTAAAGCTTAAATTTTTTATAAAAATCCCCATATGATGGAGACAGATAAGAATTAATAATAGAGTATTTTAAGCCATTTATTTTACATCTTGGTATTCTGTTTTGTATTTTTTTTTAAATTACTATCGCAGACAGATTTCGTTTTTTTTTTGTTATTAAATAAAGACTAAATCTTTTTCGTTTTTGATTAAAAACAGTAGTCATACCAGTGATTTTCCGTGTTGTTGCATGGCATAAGCCCACGAGCCTGCATCCACTCATCTGATATAAATTTGGTCATGTAGTTTCTAATACTATCTGGTAAGATAACAACCACTTTTTGACCCTCCTTAAGGTCCTTTGCAGCTTTTAGAGCTGCCACAAGATTAGCTCCACTACTTGTACCTAAAACATTTAAAAATTAGCAAAACCATTACGTTTTCTAATATTCATAAAATTATATAATTAGATATATTAAAATACGGCATTCAAAAATTACTAAAAAAATGGAAATAATGAGAATAATTAACAATCAAAATGCACACAAAACAACAAATTGCTTTATGATAAAAAAACACAAATTTATAAAGTTTATAAAGTATAAATTCAAAATACATAGAGATTTTTGTTTTTTTTTTTTAGTTAGGTTTTATGGCACTGGTTTAACCAACTGGCCAGCTTCTCTCTTTGTTTGTTATATAATTTTAAGTTTACCGAGATTGGGGGTATGTATGTACATTACATTACAACTAATAGATTCTTAAAATTAATTATAACTTATACAACAACGGTTATCTAATACATATTCAATCTAAATATTTTTGTTTTTTGGTTGTTTCTTTGTTTTTTTTTTGTTTGCTTTTTTCCGTTTTTTTTTTCTTTTTTTTGTATTGCTTTAGTAATGTTTTTATACGACTGCTTTAGAAAATGGGGTTTTGCACACCCTAAACAAGCTTTGAAAATTGTATTTTGCGCACAATGTGTGCAAGGAAAATATGTTTTTTGCACACGGTTCTGTCTTTCAATATGATTTATTAGGGTTTTTTTATTGTTATGTCAAAAATATAGAAAACTCAAAGTAGGCTTTATTCCATAGCAACCGTCATAGTTTTCTTGTTTTGTTGATTAGATACCCAAATTTTGATACAAAAAAATTTTTTTTATTTCGCGAAAAAATGTCCGATTCTGAAGAAATTCTAAAAAAGGAGTTTAATTAATATTTTTTATTTGAGTCGTATAAAAAGTATCGTAAAAAACTCCCTTAGAAAACCCTTTGCACACTCGCGAGATTGTGGACCCCGACTTCGTCTCGGTCCATCAATTTGTCTCGCCCGTGTGCAAAGAGTCGTTTTCAAACCTTGTTGTTTAATATACTATTCTTTTCGTCTTTTACTATTTTTTTTTAAACTGTTATTTTTGCCTTTAACATAAATTGATACAAAACCTTATAAAAACTAATGTTTTCTGACAATAATATTGTGCTAATATTAAATGGATTTTTTAATTCTTTTGATAAATATCTAAATAAGATGGAAATTTGGTTACCGTGGAGATCGCAACCCAGTATATGATGATCCACGTCACCAACTTCCCCCATACACAGTGTTCTTATTTAAAAGACCTATTTTTTTCTGTGAACCGGATAAAGTCCCTGGTGGCTTCTTAAGGGTGAAATTATTCTTACAAAATTTGTATTACTTTCATGGTAAAACCAAGGTTTTTCGGGAAAATTTGGAAATAAACTTTTATAGTAATAGCCCTTATTTGATCTTTTAAAAGCATCTTGCCAATTATTGAATATTCGGTGTTTTGAAATAGAAAAAATATCAGTAAATGGCAACAGAAAATTTTTAGTAACAACGTTTAACAATATTGCTTCTTTTGCATATTTATCAGCTAATTCATTTCCTTCGATGCCACAATGGGCCCTTGTCCAGACCAAACTAACATTTTTAAAGCTATTTTTTAGTATTACAAATGTATTTAAAATATTTTTTATTATATAATTTGTAGGAACCTTAATATAACAATTTTTTAATGCCTCTAATGCACTTTTGCTGTCTGTAAAAATAACAAAGTTATGATTTTCCTCATATTCTAGACAATACATCAAAGCCTCCCAGATAGCCCAAAGTTCAGCAGTATATATAGAGGCTTCATCATAAAGTCTCATTTGTTTAACAAAATTTGTATTTTTATGAAGAAAAGTGCAAGCCGTTTTGTTATTTAGAACAGAACCATCTGTGTAGATATGCTCATAATTTGCATAAATGGTATTAATGTTTTCTAAAAAAATTTATTTTTTTGGGTATTATTGGATTTAAATTTCTTGTGTTTTTAATTTCTATTTTAGGAAAGTATTTGTAATAATCTTCTTTAATGTCAAATTGAGGTGACATTTCTGAAGAATAAATTTTTTCTTTTATTTGAGTGATCCAGGAGTAACTTGTTACTAACAATGGAGTTTTTTTTTAAACGCCAGTAAGAATTTGTATAGTTTAGGACAGTGAGTTTATGTACATTATTAATCAAACAACTATTTTTAGATATTAATTTTAAAAGTAGCTTATCCATGAGATAATTTCTTCTTAAGGATAGAGGAGGCTCGGCTGTTTCTGCTTCTATTACTTCGACTGGGGTACTATTCAAGAATCCAGCACAATATCTTAAACATTTATTTTTAATTACCTCGATTTTGTTTAGATGAGAAATCTGCTGCAGAGCCGTAGAACTGACATCCATAATCCAAAATTGATCTAATATAGGCCTTGTAAAACATCAAGACGATATTAGGGTCAGCTCCCCATTTTGTTGTGGCTTACTACCCTTATAATGTTAAGAGCATTTTCAGCTTTTTTAATCAAATACTGAATATGGTCTTTCCAAAGCAGTTTTTTGTCCAGTTGAATTCCGAGATATTTTACAGTATTTCTGTAGGGTATTGTTAAATTTTCTCCTATCGTGATGGTGTTAGGTAGCGTAGTTCTTCTCCTAGTAAAAGTACAAAAAACTGATTTCTCTGGAGACAGAGTTAGCCCATTCTCTTGAAACCATGGCAAAATTTTCAATAATTTATTTTTTAATTTTGAATGGCAGTTTTCAATAAGTTTATCCTTTGTATATATGCAGACATCGTCTGCGAATTGAAGAATTTTAATATTAGTATCAAAATAGGATTCCAGGTCATAGTGTAAATAATATATAATAATGGGCTTAGAATGCTTCCTGGGGAATTCCCGTTCTACACAATCTGGGTTCTGTAAGATTTTCTGTTGTCCTTATATACAAATGTCGAACGCTGAAGAGAGCTTTTATGTTTCGCACCATCTTTTGTGGAAAACCAATTTTAAGTAATTTTGTAAACAAAATATCAAGGATAATGTTGTCGTATGCTCCCTTAATGTCAATAAACACTGCAGCTGTATATCAGTAATTAAGCCAGCTATCACTTCTTGTGTGGAGCAAAGTTTTCGAAAGCCCTTCTGTGTGACTGGGTATTTTTTATTTTTTTCCATCCAGAATTCCATTCTATTTTTTAGAATTCGTTCATATGTTTTAAGTATACATGAGGCTAAGGCGATGGGCCGATATGAGGAGGCCAAACTTGGAGGCTTACCAGCTTTTAAGATAGGAATTATAATATATTTTGTCCAATCTTCGGGTATGCTTTGTTTTCCGTCATATATATCATTGAATATTTGTAACAAGATTTTTTTTACAAAATGGGGCAGATTTGATAACATGGAGTATTGTATGTTATCGATTCCTGGAGCAGTGTTGTTTTTATTTTTGAGAGCTCGGTTAAGTTCCTCGATGTGGAATGGCTGGCATAAAAACATATCTTCTTCGGGTGTTTCGGTAAAGGTCATATCATTGGGTACATAATTCGGCGTAAGATTTTCATGAAATTCCTCTATCCATGGGTCATCCACTGTGGTGTGTTGGTAGTTTTCTTGTCGGCGATTTTTAAAGCTACTAATTTTTTGCCAAACTTTTTTTATTGGCGTGTTTTTGTTTAGGCTGCTGCAATATTTTTGCCAGCTTTTCCTTTTTTCTTCTTTGAGAGTTTTTTTAGCTAAGGCGTCCGCTTTTTTATAGGAAATAAAATTTTCTAGATTAGGGTTATTCTTATATAATACATACTTTTCCTTTCTACTTAATACTACTTTGTCGCATCTATCATTCCACCAAAACTTACCACTTTTTCCCTTTATCTTTTTCTTTTCAAATAATGGGATGGACTGTTCTATAACTTTATTTAGTGTTGTAATAAATTCTGTATATGTATACTTTTTTGATTTTGAGAATTCATTAATACATTCAATGTAAAACGTATCCCAGTCTGCCTTCTGGGTATTCCATTTTTTATGTTGATTTAGGATAGTAAGTTTTGGTGAAATGCTACATGTTATTGTTATAGGTAAGTGGTCTGATCCTGATGGATCTTCCATAGTGTCCCATTCTAAATAAGGCCTTAGGCATGGAGATGTTAGAGATAAATCTATAGCTGAGTTTTCACCCCCGAAATGATTAATATGAGTATATTTCCCCGTGTTTAGATAGGTTATGTTTTTTTCATCTATTGCATTTAATAAAACAGAGCCATAAACATCATTATCTGAACATCCCCATGCTACATGATGGGCGTTAAAATCCCCTCCAATCAAGAAAGGAGCCTTTACCATATCAAAAAACCTTATCCAAGTGTTTAAACAGATTTTTGTTTGCGGCTTAACATAAACAGACAGTAAGGTCGCCTCTTGACCGTTTTTAAGCTTAATTATTACACCAGTGTACATAATATCATTAAAATTAGGTCCGTTAATCTCAGTAAACTTAATATTATTTTTAATAAGGACGGCGACGCCTCCCCTTCCGTCTATGCGATCCTTTCGAATCACGTTGTATCCAGGAAACGAAACGAATTTACCTGGTTTAAACCAAGTTTCGGAGAGCAATGCGATGTCAATATTATTTTGGGCTAAGAGATTTTCCAAACTGTTTTTATTAGCTATTGCTGATCGACAATTCCATTGAACAAATTTTATTGTATCATTCATTGTTAAGAAATTTAATAAAAACAAATAAAAAAAATTATATAGAATTTTTTTTTGCCCAAATTAAACCAAGGGTTTATTTAGGTATAGTTATTTCTAGCTTTTTGTTTAATAATTGAGGCTACTTCTTCTTTATCAAATTCAAAACTTTGTTTTTCTTTTAATACATTAAGTATAGTTATAACCATTTCTACCATATTGCTTATACTATCTTGACTATTATTTTGAGAAAAGTCAGTGCATGTTAAGGTGTTTTTATATATAGGATCATTAAAAATAGGTCCTGAAGTTTGAGATGTATTATATTGAGTTAGTATGCGATTATGTTCTTCTTGGGTAGGATTGGGGGACAAAGGTCTTCGTCTCTTTTGTGGAATATTAGATTGAGTAAAACTAAAACGACTATGTTGAATGCTTCCGCTTTTTTCAGGTGGTGTTGACCTAAAGATTTGTGTGCTTATATTGTCTGTATAGCTATTGTTTAAAACACTAGCTGGTTTTTGTGAGACAATTGAAGCATACGACTTTTTGGGGAATTTTTTTTCTGCTTCCTTATATATAATATTTTGCTCAGCCATATTTTTTTTGATAAGTTTTTGACGAGTGAATTCGGAGCATTTTTTTATTTCGTTAGTACCGTGGTTAGAATCGCAGTAAAAACACATTATTTCAGTGTCTACTGTGCAATTTTCCATTTTGTGGTTTCCCTTGCATTTAAGGCACCTTGTATTGCCTTTGCACTGCTTGCTGGAATGGCCATATCGGAAGCAGTTGTAGCACAATATAACTTTTTGAATATATGGGTTAACTTCAACCCTAACATGTCCAATTGCAATATATTTTGGGAGGGTTTGAGATCTAAAGGTTACGATAACACATTTGGTATTTACTAAAATCTTTTCGTTGGTAACTTTATGAATAATAGTTTTTTTAATTCTATTTATTGAAGAAATTTCGAAAATACAGTGTTGATCAAACTGTTTAATTTTATTTTTTAATACCTCATCAGGAATCTCTGGATTGATTCCTTTTAATACGCCCTGTCTAGTAACCAAGAATTTGGGGATGTAAGCTTCCAAGTTATGTTTAATTAAATTATTACTTACCACTAGCCTATTGGCAGATTGGCCATCTTTAAAAGATATTCTTACCCTATTACGCCCTACGCTATCTATCTCCTTAATGTGATTATCCAATTCCGGATGATCTGAATAAATGATATCATTTACCTTAATTGCACATAGTTTGCCCTTAAAGTCAGGCGAAATATTTTCAATAAAAACGTTAAAGGGTCCTGTATCCCGGTTATTATATCTAAATTTTGTTTTATTAATATCTTTATTTTTTGTTGAATTAACATTATGGTCTAATTGCACTGGCGAAAAATTATTTCCGGGGGGCGACCCCCCGGGATCAACATCCATGGTAATTCACAATAGTCAAAATTTGTCTCGCACTAATACCCTTTTTTTTAGTCTACCTTATCGATTCGGAATTTTTACGTTTAAAGATAAGCTCGCTAACATAAACACCGACCTACCGCTCGAATAGCCCGATCACAACTGTGATACATAGAGATAAAAATTATAATTTTACATGGATATTAAATAATTTAACATTATCACATTAAGTAAATCCCAGTTACAAAAGGAATTACATTTATCTGAAACGAATTAAAAGAACTAAATAAGTCTTTTTCTATTTTATTTTCATTCATAAAAATTCTTGTGAAAGGAAATAATCTATCATATTTGCTCCTATAAAAGTCTATAGCAATAAGAGACTGTTTTTTGTGCTCCTTGATGGAAGCCAATTGATTTTACTTTAAAGATTTTGGCAATCAATGATTTCAATAATTAATTTAAACAGAAAGTAATTATCTGCTTTTATTTTGCGTTTCGATGTGAAATCCAATCACAGTCTATGCATTCGAGCATCATAGGATTAAGGAGTAAAGTTAAATTTAAATGAAATACTGTTTTTTTTGGCACTCTTTCTATGTTTTGTATATGTACTGAATAGGAAGGTGACCAGACACAGGTACTAGAAGTTTAACCTAACAAGAGTTTTATAAATATTGTTCAAACTACTGATGTTCCATAAATCCCTCGTGTTTCTGCACATTAAACCTAACAATTTTAGTAATTTGTTTACAACATGTTCGTAGCGAATATAAAATCCAATTAACTATCTAAGTGTAAACCTAAATCACAAATGGTGGTAAACCTTTCCAAAGAATCACCATTAAAATTATAATCATAAGTGAGTGGATGCTGTCACCGATGAAAAGTCATTGTTTTAATTTTTAAATCATTTCTATTCCTAGCACACCATACACTCACTCTGTGTAAAAAGCTTGATTCTTATTATACATTCCTTTTCCGTTCCATAACCATTCAAAATAACCAATTGTGCATACAGCAGGCGCATTTAAAAAAAAGAACAATACGCAATTAATTACGAAATCAGCCGTAAGATGGACATATCAGCGAATTTTCGCCAAAAATTCGCATTCGCTATATGTATACAGTATGTCCGCGGATGCGGTTAATAAGAGGACAAATGAACCAAAAATTGAAAGATACAAAAAAAAGTCATTCCTGATAAAAAATTCTGCTTGTCAAAGAAAATATGAACTACAACGAGAAAATAGATTTTTATCATACAGGGCGTCTCAAAAATGCAAAAACATAAAATCGAACAAGAGCAAACAGTCATTTTTTGGCCTTTTAATGTGAAATAGTAAATAAAAAACTTGCTCCAAATTCACTACTTAATCTGATTCCTAACTTACTGAACAAAAATTTGAATTTAGGAAAAATTAAAAAAATAAACATTTTTGTATGTCCGCGAATGCGGTTAACAAGAGAACAAATGTACCAAAAATTGAAAGATATGAAAAAAAGTCATTCTTGATAAAAAATTTAGCTTTTGAAAAAAAATATGAATCACCATGAGAAAATAGATTTTTATCAGTCTCAAAAATGCAAAAACATAAAATTGAACAAAAGCAAACAGACATTTTTTGGCCTTTTAACGTGAAACATAAATAAAAAAACTTGCTCCAAATTTACTTCTTGGCCTGATTCCGAACTTACTGAAGAAAATTTAAATTTAGGAAAAATTTAAAAAATCAACATTTTTGCAAGTACGCATTTTACTACTTTTACTTAAATCATACCTCTACATTAGTAAACATTAATAAAAATAAATATACAATGGAAAAAATCTAAAATGTAAAAAAATGTGCATGTAATATGCGTACTTGCAAAAATGTTATTATTTTTTTTATTTTTCGTAAATTCAAATTTCCTTCAGTAAGTTCAGAATTAAGATTAAAAATAAATTTGGAGCAAGTTTTTCATTATCACGTTAAAATGCCAAAAAAAGACTGTTTGTTCTTGTTTGATTTTATGTTTTTGCATTTTTGAGTATGATAAAAATGTATTTTTTCATTGTGGTTCATATTTTTTTGACAAGCAGAATTTTTTTATCAAGAATGACTTTTTTCGTATCTTTCAATTTTTGGTCCATTTGTCTCTTGTTAACCGCATCCGCGGACATACTATAGACGCGTTTTGCCCGCCTTACGGGTCTCGTCAGTAAGGCTATAGCAAGTGCACAGTAAACAACAGAAAGTCTAGTTAAACAACAAATATTATTCTTTTTCGGTAGGATACTAAAACCCTACCTTACCTTGCCGCCATACCGAACTCATATTCAGTAAAATCGACAAGAAATTTTACTGGAGAGGGTAAATATGAACTTAAAAAGGAAAAAAACCCGCTACTGTCTCGGTGTATTCGAAAATAGTAACTCCGTTTTTAGACAGTAAAAAAGACTTTGTCTTTTTTGAAAATGATCCTTTACAGATGTATAAATATATCTGTAAAAGGGCCAGTTACCACCCAAAATTTACTTTAGGTTGCACTAAGACCTTGCAAATATTTAAATTTTAACATACCACAAAGTAAGCCCTCTTCTTTGATAAGTCTTCTTGCCATGGGCAGCGATTCTTTGTCATTAGTTTTTATCCATAAATCGACAACTGACCGATCGAGAACAGTAGGCACAAAATCATAACCTACAAAAAAAACAGAGAAAATAATAAGAAAAAACATACTTCCATAAAAAGTTTAAAAAAGTTCAATAAATTTTGGGATCTATGGTCTAGACACTTGAACACACAAGAACGTTTAGGTCTCCTCCTGAAATAAATATATTGTCTAGTTTTTCGTAATTAAAGCCTTGAAAATACCCACAGAAAAGGAAGAAGAGAAAGTTTTCTTGTAGGGGCCAATAACAAGGCGATGAAATGGAATTTAAAGGTATTTTTAAAAAAGCATTTATTAAACATGGAAACCATATTTTAAATAGTTCTTAGTTACATCTAGGTAGGAAATTAGGATAGGTAGAATTAATACCTTATTGATATTGTCATAGTTATTTAAATGCATTACCCTGCGTTTGTTTCCTTTTTGATCGCTAATAGATAGAAAAAATAAAGTTTGTACTTATAATAAGCTTTGAGGTCATCCGACATTAATTCACTGAAACCTAGAGATGTGATCATCTACCATAATTGATACACGTCGATTAGAGGTAAAACAAAATCTAAGCTTAAAGTTAGGTCTAGGGCTTTAGTTTCATGATGCAAGGTTTTGTCTAAAATAGGTGTTTCATTTCTAAAAATACACTTTCCTGTAGATCAAGAACTTGTCGACTGCAGCATATTTATCTACATTCTAAATATAACACATCAAAATACCTAGCTATTTTAAATTTTTTAGATTTTTTTTCAAAATCTTTTCGTCTCTTTGTTTATAAACAAACAGTTTCATCAGAAGAGATTCTTACCTACTCCTTCAACTTCATAAAAAGATACATCCGTTTTATTTAGGCTTTCCGGTAAGGCCAAAATTGATCCTTCCGGATCTGCTGCTACAATTTTAGTTTGCGGTGAAATTTCCTTGAATTTGCGTCCAATACCGCATACTGTACCACCTGTCCCAGAACCAATCACCTGAAATTATACAATCAACGTTACAATTTAAACACTACTGTAAAGTATAAAATTTAATAAATGCCAAAAGCTAAAGCTAAAAATTTTTTTGACATTGGAAAACGAATTTTGAATACTAAGGTAAATGACACCATGCCGGCTTAGTACATTATGGCGTAGCATTTTGATTTCTGTTGCAAAATAAGAAAAGAGTAAAATCATGTTTTTATACAATACCACATTAACTATAGTTAAAATACAATCAAAATAACACGATTTTCGGATATACATATTAGTTCTGAAAGCCATGTCGAGCTTCTGAAGACATATGTTCCCACCCCACTGCAGTTCTTACGATTTTGTTGTCAGAAGTGCAAGATGACAGTACAATTTTCATACAGATTTGGGGCCATCCATAAATTACGTCACATCTTAAGGGGGGAGGGGATTGTGATATTGTATGACTGGCACATGGTATGGGGAGAGCATCAGTTTTATGTAAGATGGTTCTATATCTGCGCACAAAGCTTTTAAAACATAAAAATTACTAGCTAAAAGTTATATGATAGGGTATATGGTATATGAAAAATACTTAAACAAAATCGTACGGGAGCTCCAACTGTACTAACTCCAACAAAGCAGTCTTTTATCACATTGATAAATGTATAAAATGTCAAATTTGTATTTTTATTTTAAGAATTATAATCATTTTAGACGATTCTTAAAGCATTTGCTTTGCTTCAAGATAAAAAAAAACGTATGCTTCGAAGATAGCACGGAATTACGTATAACGATTGCCGGAATTAAATCGAGAGTCTAATCTTAGCACGGAATTAGGGATAAACTCAAGGTTTAGCAAAATAACGATTATTTCTATAAATTAAAGACAGTGGTGCAAAATAATATCCTTTACCCATTTTATAATAACAGTCTACAAAATAAAACAGTTTCCATAATTAGCAACTTTCTACTTTTTCTAAAAACCATCCTTAAAGTAGAAAATGCCTTCTTATGCCGTAATATGGTACATTTACCTTACTTTACTTTAATTTCATTAATATTATTATACCATTTATTATAGGCAGATTTATAAAAAGTTTGTTCATTACAACAGATACGGAATAAAGGAAATTTTTACAGTATGGCTGCTTTTTATACCGTGTGTCTCTTAAAAGCAAAGCATATAAAATTTGTAAGATTTAATTCAATAATCCTGTACATATATTTTTAAAATAGAACTCTTAAGACAAATTTAATGATATAAGGTTTGGCAAATGCTTGATTAACTGTTGCCACCTAATCAATAAACAACAGCAAAATACAAGTACACACACACAATGTAAATCAGAAGCGACCGGCTATCAAGTAAAAAAAAAACTCTAACATTTTGTATGATCTTGTTGACAAATTCTTGTTAGTAAAGCACGATGCCAAGCTGTGTGCCAAACTTACTTTCCTTTCAACTTAAATTATTATATCCATCTGATGCTGACTACACAACTTCTTTATCAAGGTCAGTTTTTCCTGTGCTGGTTTTTTCATGGCTAAAGATAAAATACTGTGTCAAAAGAAAGGTTTAAGCAGTATATGTACCTTCTATTTACTCTTGTAGAATATGTTAAAATCTATTATTATTTTAGCTGCTTTCTAAGGTTTAATTAGGGTTGTAACGGAACTTCGCCTCCTCCTCCGTTACTGCGGAACTTCCGCAACAAATCGACCTCCGCCTCCGCATCCGCCTTCGCAAAATTTATGCGGAGTTTTAACGGAGGTTTATTTACGATAACATACATTGCCCAAGGAGCAACACTGGGCGACGCGGCCGCTCGGCTGCCTCTTCTTAATTTTAATTACTAGTTTATTTATGAAAGCGTACCATGTACATGTATGTATGTTATGTACCCATTTAAAATAAATATTTTTGACTTTAATAAATCATGAATTTCTATTTTTTTCCACTTCAAATTTCACCTCCGCCTCCGTTAACCTCCGCATCTGCGGAGTCGAACCACTTCTCCTCCGCATCCGCCTCCGCCTCCGCTAAGTAGGCCTCCGTTACAACCCTAGTTTTAATATATGAGTTTGATTATACAGGGTGTTCGGGAAAATGTGGGAAATCTCCTGGTTATAAAAAAAAAACACGTGAAAAGAATACTACAAATTCATACAAAGTTTTTTCGTATATGCTTCCTCTTCGGAGATATTGGCTCCCAAAGAGCTTCAATGGAATTAAGAACCACCAGGTATATTCCAATTTTATTTTAATAAGATCAAATACCAGGTAAGACTCTTTAAATTACTATCAAAGAAAGTGTTGTGAATTATTCACAGCTGCAGGGACGAACTAGCTGAGACACTCATGACCCCCTTTTTTACACCCTGTATTGCTAAGAACTTTAGACAACATTTTTTACAAACTTTTTACTATAGACTAAAAATTAAGTACTCTTCATTTATGTTGCTAATCCTAACCGTTTTGAAAAAACGTCACTATTTACACTGTTAGTCCCATAAGGTCTGTCGGGTTGAATATGAAAAAAAGTAATTTTTCCCTGTCACCAACATAATAGTTTCAATAAAAAGTTAAACTTTAAGTTAGAAACTTCATAAGAGGGTTTAATATAGGCTCCGTGAATACTGATACACTCGCGAGCACGACGAATTGAGACAATTCCTCTTTTTCATATACAACCTGAAAAAACTTACGGGGCTAACAATGTAAATAAGGTGACGTTTTATCAAAAACGGTTAAGATTAGCGACATGAATGAAGAGTACTTAATTGGAGGAGGATGAATCGGCAGAACACATACTGTGTTCGTGTCCAGCAATGGCACGACTAAGATTAGCAATCCTCGGCAATGATACCTTGTTACCGGGGGAGGTGAAAGATATCTCTCCCAATAGGATCATCAGATTCATTAGGAGGCTGGATCTGGTGGGAGAAATATAAAAAGGTGTGAGCCACAATACACCGATCGGTCGCGGTGAAAGGGTGTTATACCCACTCACTTTAAACCTACCTACTTAATTTTTAGTCAATAGTTAAAAAGGTTATCCAAAGTTCCTATCAATACAGGGCGTAAAAAAAGAGGGTATCAGTAATTCACAACACTTCCTTTGATATTAATTTAAAGAGACTTACTTGGTATTACCTTTTATTAAAATTAAAATTGGAATATATCTGGTGATTCAATAATTATGTCCAAGGCCTAAAGAAAAAAAGTTTAAAAGAAAAATTATTTGGCTTTTCTCCAGAATAAAGATATTTATATATTATTTTTAAAAATTATACTTTTTTTTAGAGATTATTATGGAGAGCTAGTCTGCTCCCGCTATAATAGTAACAAAAAATATGAAGACATAAAAGGTTTAATTCTTTATAAAATTGAATTGTTTTAAGTACTATAATAAAATAATAATTTTTATGAAATTATATAAAAAAGAAAATATACTTACTTGAAAACATTGGCAACGCGTTATAAGATATATATGTTATTTCAAACTTATTGGTTATCGACGGACGGGTAAATTTCTGGGAGTATCAAATTAAAAGAAAAATTATTTTTTACCCGTCCGTCGATAACCAATAAGTTTGAAATAACATATATATCTTATAACGCGTTGCCAATGTTTTCAAGTAAGTATATTTTCTTTTTTATATAATTTCATAAAAATTATTATTTTATTATAGTACTTAAAACAATTCAATTTTATAAAGAATTAAACCTTTTTATGTCTTTTCATATTTTTTGTTACTATTATAGCGGGAGCAGACTAGCTCTCCATAATAATCTCTAAAAAAAAGTATAATTTTTAAAAATAATATATAAATATCTTTATTCTGGAGAAAAGCCAAATAATTTTTCTTTTAATTTGATACTCCCAGAAATCAAAATAAACTATAAAAAAAAAAAGTTTACTTGTAGTATTCTTTTTATATTTGGAAGATTTGCCACATTTTTTCGGAAACCCTGTAATTGTTTTAAAACACAAATTTCGACAAAACTATATAATACATACTTAGCTCAAGTACTAAACAAAAATCACACTTCCTTATAAGGAATTATAATTGAAATATAGCTAAACATTGTTTAATTGCTTTAGGATCCAAATTATTTAAAAAACAAACTGCTTATTAAGCTACAAATGGTTGATATTCCCCCACAAAATGGTGTTTCTAATACGCCAAATCAAAAACGGCTCAGATCTGACTCAACCCCTGGCTCTCTGGAGCGTACGAAATTTCGTCGTAAACTAAGCGAAAATTCTGAACTAACCGAAAATAATAAAGTTGAGAATAAGGAGTTAAATCAAACCAGTGCTGAATATCTGTTAAAAAATATTTTTAATGCATTGGATATAGTTCAAAAAACTACCTCCAAAGAAACTATTGGTAACAGCATTACCATTACTGGAGATGATCAAAATAAAATAAACGCGGCAATATTTGATGTTTGTAAAAGTATAACGAGCTTAGCATATAAAATAGGTCAAGTTGAAAAAGAAAACAGTGAACTTAAAAACCTTGTCAAAAGAACACCTAGTCAAGACCAAAAGACTGCTACTAGACAATTCACTTCTACAGTTGACAGTCTCACTGATATGACAGGCAGTACAAAAACATATAGTATGGTAGCAAGAGATCCCCAATCAAATAGAACACAATCTAGTACCTGGACAACACCGCCACAGACAAAGCCAAAACTGGAAACAGTAATACGACTAAAAGACCAACAGGATCCTAGACAAGTTTTAAATGAAATTAAGAAAAATGTAAATAAAAATAATACTTGTGGAGACTTCAAAAGAGTAACTCAGTTAAAAAATGGCGTTCTAATAGAGTGTCAGGATGCAGCCCAGCAGAAAAAACTGAAAGAGAACTTGGCCGACAAAGAATTTCAAGTATGTACAGCGCACTGAACCGATGCTTATGATAACAGGCATTTTAAAAGGCTATAATTCAGAAACTTTCCTTGATGAGTTTATTGCTGAAAATCCAGACTTAACACACTATTTTGGTCAAGAAGTTAAGAATCTTATCAAAGTTGTTACTAAAAAAGAATGTAGAAATAGACAAAAAGAAAATTGGATACTTCAGACAAACCCACAAATATTTAAATGGCTCATAAGAAATAAAAATTTATCCTTCGATTTAACAACAGTGTACATTCAAGAATATGTCAATGTTGCTCTGTGTTACAAATGTTGCAGCTTCGGGCATGTAGCAAAATATTGCCAAGCTAGTGAATGCTGCCATAAATGTGGAGGCCCTCATAATAGCCAAAACTGCCCTGAAGAGAACTTGGACTGTCCTAATTGTAAAAAACTCAGGCTGCCAAATAGGAATCACTCTGCAAGAAATTTAAATTGCCCAGCTTATCTGCAACGGATTGAAAAACTTCGAATGTCAACTAACTATACCACTGACAATGATTTTTTATAAGTGATTCATCCAACACAGCGACAAGTTTAGGTACTGACAACAGTGTTTTTGTTCGGGCTGCTGTACCAGAATCGCCTAATATCAATAATATATTATCAGTAGTATACCAAAATGTGCGGGGTTTAAATAGCAAAACTAATTGCTTTCTTAACACAGTTTTTCTTACTGACAGCGAGTATGATGCGGTAGCTTTGACAGAAACATGGTTGCCGAGTCAAGTCTATGATAGTGAAATATTTCCTAGCAACTTCTTAGTTTTTAGAAATAGAAATAGAAATGAAAATCTACGTGGTGGTGGAGTGCTTCTTGCAGTAAAAAATAGTTATAAGTGTTGTTTAGTAAATCTGGATTTGAACAATCCTGAGTTTGATATACTTGTAGTTAAGGTTAATACTAACAATAATAGTTTCTTATATATAATAGTTATTTATATTACACCAAATTGCTCAATAGCAGGAAAAGAAGAGTTTTATGCATATCTTGAAACATTAGAATATCTGTATGACAATAATTATTTAATATTGGGAGACTTCAACATTACACACCTAATAAAATACTATTCAGAAAAAGATTACAGAGATAATGATGTGGAGCTTTTCTTAAATTTTTATGATTGTAATCAATATAATAAAGTTCTTAATAATAATAATAGAATTTTAGACGTAGTGATTTCAGATTTAGTGTGTGATGTTGAAAAAAGTACTTTCAGTTTTGTTAACGAGGATTTACATCACCCGACTCTGTCTGTAGATATTTATTTGAAACAGCCAAAATGTAAAGCCTTGATTAGAGATGGTGAATCTAATTACAATTTTAGGAAAGCTAATTTTGATGCCATGATTCAAATGTTTCAAAATATGACTTGGGACGAACTGGAATCATTTACTGATGTTAATGCTGCCGTCCAATGTTTTTATGAAAAAATTTATAAAATATTTTCCGTTTGTGTTCCGAGGGTTAAAAAATCAAAGCAGTATCCACCATGGTTTAACGGGCAAATCATTAAAAATATTAAAATTAAGGATAAGTTAAGGTTAAAAAGCCGAAAAACTGGCAATGCCATTTTAAAACAGCAGTTTATAAATTTACGGTCAAAAATAAAACAAGACATTAAAGAAGCATTTAATTCTTATATAAACGAAATGCAGCAAAACATTGGTCATGATTCCAGAGCGTTCTGGCACTATTTAAAAAATAAAAAAGATCTTGGCTCCATTCCTAACAAAATGCATTTAAATGGTTGTGAATATGAGGGTGGTCATGCTATTGCTGATGCTTTTGCTGACTATTTTGGTTCTGTATATGAAAATTTTGAAAACCTGCAGAATGACAATTTTTCGGAAAATTGTGAATCACTTGAGGTAGTATGTATTTCAAGTGTCGACTATGAGGATGTGTGTGATGCAGTCAAAAACCTTAAAGTTAATAAAGCTATTGGACCAGATAATATCCCATCATATATTTTTAAAGGGTTAGTTGGGTTTCTAGCGAATCCACTAAAAGTCTTATTTAATTTGGCTCTTAAAACTTGCACTTTTCCAGATTTATGGAAAGAAGTAAAAATTTGTCCAGTTTTTAAAAATGGTGATAAGACTGATATTCAAAACAACAGACCTATTGCAATATTATCTGTACCAGCTAAAATATTTGAAACCATAATTTATAAAAATATTTACAAATCAGTTTTTAGAAGAATATCTTTTTTCCAACATGGTTTTGTTGATCAAAGATCAACTGTTAGTAACTTAAGCAATATCACTCAGTATATATCCGAAAATCTTGACAACAGATTTCAGGTTGATGTTATATATACTGATTTCGCTAAGGCATTTGATAAAGTGTCACATACCATCCTTATAAATAAATTACGTAATGAATTTGGCTTTCATCCCAAACTGCTTAATTTTTTTTCATCATATCTAGAAAACAGACAGCAAAGAGTAGTAATAAAAGGCCATCATTCTAAATTTTTTAGAGCTACCTCAGGGGTTCCCCAGGGCTCCAACTTGGGACCACTGCTGTTTTTGTTATTTATCAATAGCATAGTTAGAAACATCTCAAATTGTGGTATCTTACTGTTTGCTGACGATCTTAAATTATACTCAAAAATTAGGAATACTAACGATTGTCTAATACTTCAACAAAATTTAGATAAATTAGTAGAATGGTCTGATATAAACGGTTTAAAATTTAATATAAATAAATGTCATGTATTAAGCTTTCATAGAAAAAAGGCACCAGTTAACTTTGAGTACACAATGAATGGATCAGCTTTGGAACATGTCGAGAGTGTAAAGGATCTTGGGGTAACCTTTGATCCAGGATTATCATTTAAGCTACACATTTCTAATATTACAAACAAGGCTTTACAAATGTATGGATTTATCGTTAGAAATTGTAGACCGTTCAGGAATATTGCCTGCATAAGAAAATTATATATTGCATATGTGAGAAGTATTTTAGAATATGCTTCAACTATATGGAGTCCACAATACGAAAATCATAAATATAGTATTGAAAAAATACAAAATAAATTTCTCAGATATCTCTATTATAAAGAAACTGGAGTGTATGATTTTGGCATTTCTAAAGCAGAGTTAACTCAATACTATAGGTTACCGAATTTGGAGACACGCCGAGTATTAGCCTCTGTTGTGTACTTATATAAATTAATACATAACCGTATTGATGATCCACTTTTTTTGTCTCAAATAAATTTTTATGTTTCACATTACCGAACAAGGGATCCAATGACCTTTTACTTGAATAGTGCCAGAACCAATAATTTTAATAATTCTCCAGTTAATGTCATGTGTAGAAAGTTTAATGAGATTCAAGCTCATTGTGATATTTTTAATATTAGTTTAAATGAACTTAGGAATATAATTGTAAACATAAATTAATTAGGATAAAATAATCTGTTATTAGGTTAAGCTTTATTGTATTATATTGTATTTTCTTCTCCTACTCTATAAAAGGGTTTCCCAAACCTGTAGAGTTTGTATTAAATTAAATAAATAAATAAATAAATAAATTAAAAAAAGTTAAATTAAAATAAAAAATAATTATAAAAGACTATTCATAGCTCGGGCATATGTTCCTTAATTTAATGCAACGTTTTTTAAATGTTAATGTCATATTGTTTCAATGTAATTGTTAACATTTTAACTATTGAATTAAATTGTACTCATTGACCATAATTGCATATTTATTATAAATAGCGTTATACAAGTTATCACTTGAAAACGGTTGGAGATACATCACTAACTGAAACGTTGTGTATCAATTAACAAATAAAGACAATGGAAGTCCAAGATTTAAGTGTTATTGAAGCTTTATACTAATTTGTATTTAAATCCCTTTAGGTTAAAAAGTTGCAAAACAGAACTTTGGACAAGCCATCAAAAAAATTTTTTTGAAACTAAAATTAATGGTATCAACTTACTATCATGTCCACTTTCTTATCACATTGGTCAAAAATTTCTTCAGCGGTAGAGTCGTAATGAGCCAGTGGGTTGCCAGGGTTAGAATACTAAAAAAAATACGTTACAATTTAATTTAAAATAATATTTTTTCCGGCTAAGCAAATTTTTTTATGAGTTTTTTCAGGTAGAATTTTAACCAGTTTTATTGGTACCAAGACATATGCTTTACACATTATTTGTTCGTATCTTTTACTCTTTGATTTATTTGTCCTCTTGTAAGCTTTCACCGCGGATACAATTACAATTTTTTTCAGAAGCGATATCCGTGTGGATAAGTTCAGACGAAAATACGTAACGATTAGGAAGCAATTCTTATTATATTAAAAAAAAATGTTAGTGCGATATCTTGGCCTCAGTGACTTTTCATCATGTGTATTAATCCAAAGGGTTGTCCTAACAATTTTTTAATTTTTAAATTAAAAATGGTTTGCAAATTTTCTGATATTTTAAATAAAAATTGCTGTCTAATATTTAAAATTAAATTATCTTAAATTAAAATATCACAATATCAAAAGGAGTGTTTCACAAGAAACCAAGTATAAAAATACACAAGATGTATTAATTTTCGCCTGACCTATTTTTTTGGAAAACTGTTTTTGTATAGCTTTAAAAAATATATCAAGGCAAATACCAAAGAATCTATTTTTTTTAACTATATAAATAAAATATTTTTAATTCTTATCAAAATTCGAAATAACATTAGGTGAAACCTCGGTTCTTAACCTCAAATACAGGGTCCCATAGTCTTTTGGTGAGATATTATGGACATTTTAGATTTACTAAGGACTGTCAGAATTTAAAGGTGCAGTTTTCTTTATTAAATTCTTTTTAACATCCAGTTTATACAGACAATTTTATGTCCGTAATTATTCTAGATAGCTAAATCACTTTTGAAATGTGTAAATTTCATCTAGAATTAATGATTCATTTTAAAAATAGGTACTTCAATTTTATTATAACTTCGTGAATATTTTGAATTTTTTTTTCAATTTTATTTTTTTGTAAAAACAATAACAAGAAAAAGTAAAAAAAATTGCCATCATAATAATTACCTGATCCAAAATTACAGAATTTGGTATTTCCTTATGCAATTTGTGCGTAAGTCCAAACATACCATCAGGTGCGTAAGAATCTAAGTTTACGGGAACACGTACAATTTCAGCTCCGAGACATTTTAGGGTTGATACTTTTTCATTGGACATTTTTTCCGACATGACGATTATGCAACGATATCCTAAGACAAAAATAACTAGTCAAATTATTGCTAATTGTCACTTTAAACATCTTTATCTGTGGAGGCAGTCCATAGTTTATGATAGTAGTAATATAATACAATAAATAATAAAGCAGCAGACAGTTTAAATCATATAATACAATTAGTAATTCGATTGATTCTCGAGTCTCGTCTAGTCCAGAGGAGAGGCTAATTTTTCTTTCCCTTAAAGGCTTGAGAGAATTCGAGAAAACGCACTTTTCTCGCGAGAATCTCTTGTTTCTATCGTGGTCTCGATCTCACCAGGGATTTAGACATGGCAAAAAATTATGTGGTAATTAAAGATTTTAAATCATAATAAGAGATAGTTTTAACGATTAAATTAAAAAATATATCAAATAAAAAATAAGGAAATATATAGTGAGTCCTTTAATATTACATTCTTTGGAAACATCAAAGCAAAATTAAAAATTGTTAAGCGCAAAGTTTCTTCTTGTTCTTAAGACATATTTTCCTAACATGATAAGTCATTAAATAATGACAAAACAAATAAACATTTACGCACTTATGCCCTTAAAACTTATATTAGGATATCCAAACGACGAAAATCAAAAAGTCTTAACATAAAAAAGGTCAAAAAGCAATCAACCATGTGACACTTTTTTACTAGATAGGTAGGTAGGTTTAAAGTGAGTAGACTTTTTACGCCCTCCACTGCGACCGCTCGGTCTATTGTGGATCACACCTTTTTATATTTCTCCCAATAGGATCGGACTTCTAATGAATCCGATACCAGATTAGGAGAGAGTTTTTACATCTCCTCTTACTCGTGTCGCTACCGGACACGAGGATAATGTGTTCTGATGTGTTCTGGTGTCCCTGTCTCCTGGAGAGTATGACGAGCAGACGATTAGATCCATCATGCCCTCCTCACCAGGTCCTTGTTACAGGAACCAGATGTTCTTTCTGAGGCCGCATCTCCGGCCTTATCCTATGAAAACGGTCCTATCCGCTTTCTGTTTAAAGCCAGGGAACCCTTTTTCCTATAAAGGCGGTTCTGTCCGCCTTCTGTTTGGATTCAGGAAACCCTTCCTAAGCACCTGTTTGTTCGGGATGGATTAGTCCTTCCCCGTGAACCAGGCGCCGATGACTTCAGGGGCACCTTACGAAACGGATTCACCCGTTTCGGTCGGCGCACCTTTGTCTGCTTGTGACCTTGAGTGGCACCTCTCGAAACGGATTTATCCCTTTCGGTCAGCGCACCTTTGTCACTTTTTTCCTATGTTTGTAGCTAGGGAAGTAATAGTCCACCACGGCAGAGCCCCGCATTACCGCAGTAAGGCTAGATACTCTGAGAGGTCGCTCTGTTTCTTAGAGGCACCGTTGGAGACACCTGTTTAAGGCACAGGATGTCATTAATTCATCAGCACGGTATGCTAACACCTTGAGTTAAAGCCTTGTGTTCATCTTAGCTTCGGATCCCGTTTCATACGCTAGCCAAGAGAGTTGCCGATAAACAGCAACTCTGGTTATCGGCAATGGTCCAAAAGATCCTACTGGGCCCAAACACAACGACGATGTGTAAACACAGCGGTTGGGACTTTTTTGCTATGTCAAAATATATTTTTTTTAACTGATTTTTTAAGATAAAGGGCTATAAATATATTAGGCCGAAAAACACTATCAAAAAAATGTTTTTTCTCTTTTAGGCATAGAAATCATAAATTAATAAAAATATTAATTTTATAAAGGAGATTTCTAAATCTTGACTTTAGGATACTATTTTACATGTTTTACAATAAAACGAGGAACATAGATGCCCAATATCAATTTATCAATATTAAGCAAATAACACCCAACTTTAAAATAACAAGAAGTAGATAATTTTCTAGCATTTCTGGTTATGTGTAACAGAGGTCCTACTGCTTTAATTATTTTAATGCTTATATTTATTAAACTAGTGATATAAATATCTATTGATATGTGTTGGATCAAAAGCTGCTAGCGATTCAGCCATTAACTTGGCTGTTTTTTTCCAATGTAATAATTTAATACGCTTTTACTCACTTTAGGTAACTGATGTATTAGCCTTTGTGGCTATATATGTATACGAGAATAAGTAGATGGCAAAAACACTGCAAAGATGCAAGGGTTTTTTCCCTTTTTTTTTTAAGTATAAAAAAATATAATATTCCCCAAAACTAAATTCTTCGTTAAAAATCTGTCTTTTATAAAAACTATTTCTATTTGAAAAAAATCTAGTAAAGTGAAAAAAAAACATTTATTTAACTTTTAAATCGTAATAAAATTAATAAAAAAGTCTATCACATTACACTTCATCAAAAATGAAGCGATTACATGTTTAAAAATTAAGAAATAAAAATTAACATAAAAATAATTTGATCTGTCAGAAATATCAAAATACAAGACATTGTATATAAAATGTCATTTTCTATTAAATTACGCAAAAAATATTTAGTTTTTTCTACCTTCATAAAGGTGCAACCAACCTTCTAGACCCAAACAGTATATAGAATTTTAATAACTAATTGACAAAATAGTTAACTATAGTGATTTTGTTTATACAAATTGCGCAGATTTGAAGTACGATTAACTAAACTGATATAAAACAAAGTTTTTTAGATATAAATAATATGATTGTATAAAAAAAAACAAAACAATTTCTTAATTTTTAACAGCACATTAGGTAAAAGTTGCAAAAGTACATATACCTATACATGTATATAAAACACAAAGAACAAAGTAATAGTTCACACCTAATTAATTAACTCTTAACCAATCAGGTACCAGGTAATATAAATGTAACTTGTATATATGTGTGTATGTATGTATCCTTACAAAAATTAAAAATTATTAAAAAGGTAGGCTGACCTGAGCTCATTCTGTCCTACTAAAAAAGGCAAGTTAAAAAACAATTTTTTCAACCTTAAGGTAATAAGTAATGACATGACTGTAATAAAGTTTTATAAAATAAATTAATTTTTTTCACTTCGTTTTTTTAGTAGAACGAAAAATATTTTTTTCATATTATTGTTTTTTCTTTGCTCAGAATTGTTTAAGTTTCTTACGAATTTATGTATAATAAAAACGCTAATGGTGAACAGGTGAGAGCAGGTATTTTTATTTTTATTAAAAAGATTATTGAATGTTTAATTTTCAATTTTTTTTTTCAATAAAAAAAAACTACGACATCAGAATATGGGTTCACAGTAATAAAAAAACGGCAAAATTGTAAATAGGTCGAAAGGAATAAAAGGACCGTGAAGTTAAAACCAAATTTAAACAAGCAGATCCAAACTAAAATATTAGAAACTAATTATAAAAGAAATAAAAAATGCAATGGGAACAAAAAGAAATGATTAAAATTGAATAATAAACAAAAAAGGCAGTTACAACCAAAAAATATTTTTTAAATCATATAAGCATTTTTATACATGTAAATAAAAATCAGTAGGATTAAATAAAGCTCGTTAGTCAACTATTTAAAAGTAAATCCGAACAAAAATAAATGCCAATAGATCCAAATTAAATTAAATACAATTCCATATTATACATACCACGAAAATACAACCTGAAGTGGCACTCCGTATCTTTCATATTTAGCGATAAAGAAAGAGATAGGCAAGCAAAGAGATACTTATCGCTTTGGCATTTGGTACTCGGTAAGCAATTCTTTATGGCTTTGACACCGATTCGGTATATTTTGCGAAGTGGTATCGGATAGAGATATTTGGTATAGACCGAACTAAAAACAAGAACAAATAAACCAGCGAGGAACGTGCGACATAACCTCGTTTATTGACTGATTTTCTTTAATTGTTTTGTTTTTTTCGGAAAATGCTGCATGTACAGAGATGAAACAAAGAAAGAATTTATAAAAAAAAACGTGTCCAGAAACAAATTATGTGGAATGAAAGTGACATTTTTCGCCACATGACGCAAATTTGACTAACCGCATTGTTTCCGCGATTTATCGATCTTTTTCGCCTAAATGGATTTAGTAGCATATTTTTTTGAAAATTCACTTGCCCATATTTATTAGTATATATTAGTATTTTTATTGTATTTCATTAAGTTTTTTTTAGTGATTTTGTGTTTTAACTTTTATTTTATGTATTTTATGATATGACATGCTTATGTTACTTAGTTGTTCCCTTTAAAAAAATTTATTTTAAGATCGTGACTTACATTTTTAAATGGATTAAAGTCGCTGTGAGTAACCAATATTTAATTTTGGTAGCTCTAAGCAAGGGATTGTAATTCTTTTTAACTATGTTTTATTTTCCTATGTAAATTATTGATTAGCTGAAATATTTGCTAAATAAAGAATTTAATAATAACAATATGGCAGAGCGAATTAGAAGTACAGCAATACTTCGTAAAATTGGAATTTAAATTGCATTAATATTATATTTATGCTACGGGAAACTACCAAAGTATCCTTACCTAATAACTCATGTTCGATACTGAACCAATTATTATACTTCATTTATATGTTTGCTTGCAGTTATGTATGATTTTTAGGCATATAGGCAGGCCTATTATGTTTATTTTATTAAAGCAAATTCTATACTTATTGTAACAAATAGCGTACGTTCACTAAATAAATCAATGCAATTAATTGCAGAGATACAGATTACTGGTATATAATAACAAATTATTAAATGTCCTTTTACCTATAAAATCAAAGTCATGTACCAAAATTTTTTATTACTAAAAATTTTCTAAATGAGTCCTTTCCTGAGAGCCGTCTAGATTTACTACCGGAGGCTGATGCCTCTTGGGCCTTTTGTGCTATTCAAAATAAGTTAAGGTTAGGATTAATTTCTTAAGGTTTGCAATAACCATTTAATATTAGTCAAAATAGTGTTGTCACCTACAAATAGATATTAGGTTTTAGGATATTTTTAACTTATATTGTTCTGTAGGCTAGAAGTGTAAGAGTATTTTTGTTTCATTTTAAGTGTTCTTGTGTACACACATTTGGTTTTAATTATTTTTATATGAGCCTTTAGGATGTTCCTTACCAATTAGAAAATTTAATTTTATTTATTGTTTTTACTGTTTTAATATGTCTATATAATTATTTGTATTTTAAATATATTATTATTGCGCACTGCACATAGTTTGTCATTGTAAAAAATGATTTTGATGGAAAATAAAGGATATTAATATTATATTATAGAATGTTCTTTAAAACTCCAACACCGGCTTCGCAAATCACAAACAAAAATTGCTTTTTAATTAAACTCGTCAACAGAGATAGTTATATATTGTTATATATAAGATAAAATGGAACAGAACTCTATCTCTTTCAAGGAGACACCTCGGAAGGTGTCTAACGCATCATCGGATATTATCGCATCTCAATAAATTGAATGACCGAGTATACAGATTACCAAATAGCGAAGAGAGGCTCATCTCTGTCGCTATTTTGTTTACAGAGTGTCACCTCTGATTTATGACAACACGTACATAACCGAATAAAGTCGAAAAATATATATTTGTTAAAATTAAAGGGAAACAAAGGTTATTTGATATTATTTAACATTTTGCTATTTAAATTATAGCCTATAAAATATATTACCGCTTTTAAAGGCTGCAGTTAAAAGTTACATTTTAGAAAACAATATAGGTATGGTACTTTTAAACATGATGCATGCAGATTTGTGTATGTGGCACAAAAACGTAATATACCAAAATCCTTTATTTTTTCTTTAAATGGAGCCACTGGCAGTAACACTTATTTACAATTTGATCAAATATATAATACAATGGGTTTTAAGTATGGTTTCAAATATTAATATTTAAATTTATGCGGTTTGCGAGATATTTAAAAAAAAATCTATTTCTCATGAACCTCAAGCTTTTCCAACAAATAATTTAATAACATTACCTTTACCACAGCTACTACTTTATTCTATGCTTTATTTATATGTTTTATATCTAGGATAGTAATGCTTATTTTTTATATACATATAGAATACGCCCTTTTTAAAAACACACCTTTAACAGCAGCTGCCAAAGCCAACCCAATCCCAGTATTTCCGGATGACGGTTCGATAATTGTTGACCCCGGTTTTAATAGTCCTTGTCTCTCAGCATCTTCAACCATTCTATAACCAATCCTGTCCTTAACAGAGCCTCCTGGGTTGAAGTATTCACATTTTACGTCTAGAAAAAATATTAAATACCTTTATAGAACAAAAGCCAAAAAATGGCCTATTACTAATTGAATTATTAATAGGCATTACAAATATTATTTTGTTCAAAAATACTTTATAAAAAATCAGAATATTTTTTTTAGTAAATGATTTGTATGAATAATCCCATTTATAACTTTGCTGATGACTACGAAAGAGCTAATATATGCAAGTTGCATAATTTGCATTTTGCGTATTTTTTGCAAAAAATATGTGTTTTCATGTTTTTCAAAAAGATAACATAAACATATTTTACACATAGATAGTTCGGTGTCGTCCGACAGACAAGCCTATAAAGCAAGGCTTCACAACCCCAGACCCGCGGGCATCACTATGGCCCGCCAACGATTTCTAAATGGCCCGCGCAAGCAAGTCCTGAAATACCCAGCAAATTGAAACTAAATCCCGCCAAAGCAGGAGGGGTAGAAACTAAGTGTCCGCGAGGCTTAAGCTGAGCTTTGCATTTGTGTGAGTGCACATAGATAGTGTAGGTGTAATGCCGGCCTAGAACGTCGCACCTTCCACGCTTCATCCTCCTCCGCTCACTCGCGCACAGTCTCATTATGCTTCGAGAAACAATAGACTGCGCGCGCGTTACAGTATATTAAAGCGGAGGTCAATATTGCTACTGTCAATTATTCTAAATACGAATCTAAAATTAGATGCCCATCACAATCGTTTGAGAGAAGATTTCAAAACTTTGAGAAAAAAAAAGAAAATATACAATTTTTTATAAATCCTTTCATAATCAGTTTGACTGAAATAGTTAGTTATTCTGCCAATATTCAATTGGATCTGTTGGACTTCAAAATCATGTTTTGTTAAAAAACCTTTTTTTTGCAGATTTCTGGAAATTGGTACCAAAAAAAGACTTTCCTGCAGTAACTGACCAGACGTTACAGTTTTTAAGTGGTTTTGACACATATGTGTGTGAAAATGTTTTTTCAGACCTTAATTATCGCACATCATTAACTGAGCAACATATCTGTAATTTGTTGTTAGTGTCAACTTCGGATTTGTCGCTTACCATAGAAAAATTATTTAAAAAAAACAATGGCAGAAATCACATTGATTGTAACAACAACTTTAACAACCTTACATTCAGAAGATACATAGTACTTAAGTTCAATTTTGTTTTTTTATTTAGCATAAGATGTTCGTTGTTTTTTTTATAGTAAATATTACCTAACAAAAATAAACAATAATCATTAATTTCGTTTTTTGATATTGGGGTTTTATTGCGCATGTCCCGAGAGTACCTAACTAAAATAGGAATTGTCAGTCGCCCGCCCTAAATGCCTGAATCCTCGGTTTGGACAGACTGTTAAAAAGGTTGAGCAGCCTTGGTATAAAGGAATATAACTAACCAGCCATGATATGACAGTTTATTATCGGCCAATTGCAGAAAGATTAGGTGAAGCAACGTGTACCTGGGCGGAATTGTTTAACTAAAGTAGTTTAACAGACGACGCCGCCCAGTTAAGGGTTAATATAAGACTACGTCAGACACATATTGAGTTTTGTATTTAATACTTTTCGTTTATTATATTGTGATGCCGGCGAGAGAGCTGAGCACAGCAAAAGTGTGTTTTTAAACTTTTATAATTCTGTGACGAACTAAAATTTAATTGCCTGCAAATAGTTAAAAGAAACTAATGCTTTATTAGTTACGAGGGGTGTACAAGAAGAATTGGCGAAGTTGTTTCTTCCAGATACCAGTTATCTGTGAAAAGTTCTTGCGGTTTTTATAGGATGCTAGACCTTAATGGTTAATTTAAAATATTTTATTCAAAACATATAATCTTATGATACATTCCACAATATTTCGTTGATTTCTCGACCGCAATAAAATTTAAATGACAACCCTCAATCGTAAACCCAGCCATAAATAAATTGCCTGACAAATATATATTGTGTAGGCACCGCACCTTTTGAAAGGGTACAGGTCCTGGTTACCTACTAATATTAAGAGTTTAAGTTAGCTATTTTGAATGCTCAATAACACACACGAAAATACATTAACAAAAGGCTGATGAACTAAGATGAAAAGACTTATATTAAACACCTGCAATTTGCCTTTAACCTACATAATATACCAAAAAGTAGGTACAATAATAAATAAAGGAAATTTTAAGTCCGGACCTACGTGCCAAAGTTTATTGAGTTTTACAACTAACAGCAGCAGGTAAAACGAGAAATCAACGAATTATTGTGGAATGTACTGTATCTACATTGCGCTTGTTTTCCAAACTGGGATAAACTGAATATTAGAGTGTAGGGATCGACCGATATGATTTTTTGTGATATCGATATAAGCATCGGCCATATTTTTTATTATGAACATTTTGCTGCGAAAAATAGCTAAAATTTATTAATTTTAAAAAATTAAACAACACTGCTTAAAATGACACAGTACAAACTCGAAGTTCGGTGAATCCCTGAATTTGGCATCGCTTGGCGGCCATACGAAGCGCGACATTACGTCCACTTACAATTAGCCATACGCGACTCATTAGAAAATCAACACTCAATCATAGATTTATTGGCAAAAGCGAGACTTATAGCAACTTGTTTAAGTCACTCCTCTTTGGCTTGTGATAGACTGAAGAATATTCAATGGACTCTTAATATGGCAGAAAAATCTTTAGTTCAAGAGGTACCTACAAGATGAAACTCAAGTTTTAATATGTTGGAACGCTTGGGCTTGGTAGTACCAAAAATACTTTAAATATATAAATAATGGCTGATCCAGTTTTAAAAGATATGACACTTACTAAAAACTTACAAAATCTATTAAAACCCTTTAAAGAAATTACAAAGTTTTTTTAGGAAGAACAAATCAGAAGTAATAACCTTACTTAAGACACACAGACTACTAAAAATAAACTTAAAAAATCTCTAAATAAAAGGTACAAAGACTACTTTACTGATAGAAATCTTTTGGCCACTTTATTAAAGCCAAGGTTTAAAACATGTTTTTTGACAGTGCTATATCGCAAAAAACCTATATAGATTTAAAAAATGAGTACAATACCCCAACACAACAAACCTGGTGGAAAGAAAATGGCTCCGATGTGAGTGACGATGATGATGTTCCTCTAGCAAAAATGCTAAGTAATCAAAAAAAGTAAACAAGACAATGTTCCTGAGTCGATTCCTCATAATTTGTTTTGGAATACATTTGAGAAATTTACCAGTACGCCAGCAAGTAAATCACCATTAGATGGGGAAGCCAATGATTTAATTAATAAAATTCAAGGGGAACATAAAATGTGCATTAAATTAGCCAAAATATAAAAAAATAAAGATCCTTTGACTTGGTGGGCAAATAAAAAAGACATTTTTCCATTTTTATAAAAATGTGCAGTCTAAGCCCGATCGTTGTTCAAAAATATTTTTAAGCACCAAAAAAAATTTTTTTTTTGCTTATCTTCGGACACTCTTTATTTCGAAAACCACTGAATCAAAACGGCTTAATGTAGGCAGAACTGTCGCAATTACTTTTAAAAAGTAATTCAATTATCAATTAAAACTAAAAGTAATTGAATATTTTAGCAATTACTCTACTTAAATTACCACATATATTAAACACGATACACTAAACAAATAAAATATTTATACTAATATGCACCATACGCGCACGTCGCACTATTCAAACTGCTTTCTCGGCAAGTTCAACATTAAATAACTCTAAAATAAAAATTTCTTTTTATTCTACCCCAAACATCAACAGATTTTTCCACAAAAATAGTATAAAAACGCTAGCGGTAAGCAGCAATCGAAAATACTAAATGGGCGCGGGTGAGGTGATCGCCGGATTCAAAGCGGCCCGCCGTGTTTCAAGATGCTCCTTCTGGCTGGTCAAAATTCCGGAAGATTTTCCATAAAGAAAGGTTAGTGAATTTCTCGTAGTAATTTAATTATTTATTAGGTAATTCAATTACTTTCTAAGTAATTAAATTACTTTATAAGTAATCGAATTACTTTCGAAGTAATTGAATTACTTGGGATTCGTGAAAATCAATTATGAATTACGATTACATTATCCTATTAATTGATAATTCAAATACAATTACCTTTTCCGGAAAGTAAAATGGGCGATTTCTAAAACTAAATAATCTCAGAAACTACTTAACATAAGTTTCTTAATAATTCACGGTAATTAGAATACTTAGGTGAAATTACATACCTAATTTCATACCTTTATAATGAATGATAACAATGTTATGATAAAGGGGATAACACAATGAAATGTTTCACGTAAATTACACACTGCGTGCGTCAGGCCGGAACTTGGCAGGGCGCGTAGTGCGCCATGACAAGTGTGGCTGGGAAAGAAAAAAAATGAGTTTCAAAATTTATCTTTTAAACTTGTATGTTCTTGCTTGAGATGGGGCAAATTAAAGACACTTCACATTTAATCCATAAATTAAGGTAACCCAACATTATTCTTAGGGAAAACGCCTATTCAATAAATGGTTTAACAGATAAAAATACGGAACTATACGGGTTTTCTATCTTTGCTCTACTAAAAACGGTAATATTTTTGCCTTTACAAAGGAAGAAATCAAACTTATATATAGTTTACTTTTAAATAAACCGTAAATTCGGTCTGATAATTTAATATTCAGTCAATATGACCGCAAGCAACTCAAATCCAATTGAATATCCGCGGCATTTCTATCGATGATAGAAGCAGCAATGGGCCCTTGGCTCAATTTTATTCGTGTAACATATTGTACAAAGGTTGACATAACAATAGAAAATAAATTTATTATTAAAAATTTTTAAAACCAGACTCTGGATTTTTAAAAATATCCAATGACCTTCTGAATAAGGCTGTATCTTATCAAAATAAATTGGGGTTACCACATCAAGGATAGTAGTGATTTCAAAACAATTCATTGTTAATTTAAATGCATTAAAATAAAATATTTTTCCAAATACTAGATTGCGTAAAAGAATATAAGTTATTATGATAAAAATTTGATTTTTATTTTAATAGTGTTTTTATCATATACGTCTATTAAAAATATCTTGTTTTCGCAAATGTGGTAATTTCCCCTTTATAATTCTATTTATTGGTTATGGCAAAAAAAGTATATGTTTCTTTGAAAAAAAAGAAAACACTTGTTAAATTTGACGCATGTAAAAAATACAAAACATATACACAACAGCAATTAAGAAACTATCTAACATGTCATTTATAAAAATATCCGACTTATAACAAATATGATATGACCAAGAACAAAACTAAAATAATAAATTACAATCATTTTCCCCAAATTTAACATCAATAATATTTATAAAAATCTTAACACCCCAGTATAGAGTTCTGCTGATGACAGAAAACGTATTTTATGCTTAATCTCCCATTATTCCCAAGTTCCCGTACACATAGTCGGTATGGACACGACAAAACATATTCATTAAAGAAACATAAAACATACTGACAGCTGAGTTAATTAAGGCTTTATGTAATATTTATTTATTACTATTAGAGGCCTACGGATACAGTCTATTTCTTTAATACTGCGAAACATTTCACAAACGGACTCCTTGGATGAGAATACGAAAAAAAGTTTCTATAAAAGTATGTCCTAAACTTCTTAACATTTAAACTATAGGGAGGTAATTTTAAAAAATATATTATATAAATGTGGCTAAACATAGATGCACGGATTTGGAGATAGATGTTTATATGTTAAAAAATTTTCTTGCAACAATATTTGTAATCATCTGCTACCCTGTACATGTAGTAAATTAACTTTAAAATTTGAATTTTTAGGCAAACGCAACAAACTTGCATTTCTGCAGTGATATTAATGGTTTTTTAAGATATTAAGACATTTTAAAGGTATTATAATACAAAAACATTAAATAATGTACCAAAATAACCAACATATTCTTAAACGAGCATTTGATAGCACGGTATCTATGCTACAGTCAGTATCCTGTCAAATTTTTTACACTGAAAAAGCCCTAGTTTATCTTAAAAAATCGCATTCGAGTTAGGATGGTATGTCTATCTGTGGTTAAAAATATCTGTTACCGTTTCCCAGTCCCAAATTCAAAAATATATTTTTGATTATTGCTAATCATGTATGATTAGCAGTTATCAAATAACATAAATCGAAGTAAAGTTGTGCTTGTTTCTTCACAGATAATTTCAGGTCTGTAAGCTGGGCAACTCACTGTCCCAGGCCGATATATTATGAAAAATATAGTTCATTTTATAATTTGTACTTAACTTAAAAAATAATCACCTAATTTACCGCGCTCCATCGTACAACATCCAATAAAATAAAGTTTATTACATCAAAAACATTTTTATAATGCTCAAAGAACAGTCCCAGGTAAAAAGGGTGTTTATCTAACAAATATTAAAAAAAAAATCGTACTTATAATATTTGAAATATAATTTTACTGACTATATCAGAGGAATCTATTTTTTAATTAAATAATGCATCTAAACATACTAATTTTTATTTTGTCCCCAATTTTACGCACAGTCCCCTGGTTCTTAATTTATTATATTAATCTTCATTTCTACTTAGTGTTTCGTATGCTTTTTTAGTTTGCCCAATGATAATAATTAAATAAAATTATTAATCCATGAAAAAAACTAACTAGGGGACTGTTTGTCGGGACAAAAATACGCTTAAAGTTGCCCAGTTTACAAAGAAATGCCCATTTAGCACTTTTAAATCCTATAGCCCTTAATTTTCATGTGTCCAATTGTAAGTGTTAGTTAAAAACATTCACATTTACATACATTATTTGAAATAATATTAAAATATATGTTTTCATATAAAAACTTTATATAGTCAATTTTGGATACTTTAAAAAATAGAAACCTAAGTCAAATGGATAATTAGCATTATTGAACAAAAACAAACTGTGAAACATTATGTGAAAAAAAAATTATGAATTAGGATCTATGAATAATTTATGGCGTGCGGTTATAAATTATATTCTGTATACTCACAAATGTCAGCTTTGATACCAGCACTCTGAGGAATTTTATTGAGTTTAACCATTGGAGTATTTCCTATGGTTTTTAAAACATCAGGTAGAATTTTTGTTGTACGTCGCCTGTAACAGAAGATATTGTTTTATTAATTTTATTATTGGCCAATACACTAGTTTATAAGGCTAGCAAAGAAAGAATTTTATAAAAATTATTTTATAAAACAAATATTTGGGTAAAATGTATAGTAACAAAATAATAACGAATAAGCGGTTAGGTGACGATACCCTTTACGCAAATATGGGTGATGGCAAAATATCTGTCTGTCACTAAGTCGTTTCTAGGGATTGGAGATTCTTGTTAAAATAACTTTTAAATAGTATTCTTATTCTCTATAAAGGTGAATAACTACGCAGTAACATTTGGTTGTATTATGTAGGTCTTCATTGGATGCATAGGTTGGCCATACTTTCAATAAAAATACATTGAAAACAAATATAATAATATCTGTTGAGGCGTGGTTAATTAAGAACGCGGCCTCCTAAAATTAACTCCTCAACAGCCACCCAACATGAATGTATTACATGTAAACTATGCACAAGATTCACTGATTTCAAAAAAAAACTTAACATAAAAAAATAAGTGTGATTTTTGTGACTGTTGCTAGTTAGCTGCTAGCTGGGTAAAATATGTGATAAAGTAATATATTAGAGTTTCAAAGAACCTTATAATTTTTAAGATATTTTAAATAAATGCTGCGGTGAGGCCTATACACTAGGTTAAAGCTATTTGTCCACCTTTGGTCAATGAATTCCGAATGGGGAAAGAGGCATTTATTATATTTTACATCAGATCTTAGACAGGACGACAATGGGTGTTATACCATACCTAGAACCTCCGAAATACCGTTCAGCTTTTTACATATAAATAAATTATACATGACAAGTCATATGACAGAAATAGCCTCATCAATAAGTTTTTTGAATAAAATCTTCTATATAGTACTGGAATTTTTAATTCTAGGAAAATTTTAAGCATCTTATATAGTGTGGATATTTAAAGTAATTTATTTATACATAAGCATTTTGGAGTTTCTTTTTATCAAAAAAAGCGCCACAAGGTGAATGGTAAAAAAAAGTTACTATCCAAAAATTAATTTTTCGCAGACGCAGTCAACAATCTAATTAGGTGTCGGCCCCGGCTTTAAATTTTAAAATAAAACACATTTTTAAAACTTCGTAAGTGGATTCATTTTAGCGTAATCTACAACTATTTTATCTTCGAAAATTCTGAGGAATAGGGCGTTTTTGATGTGGCATGCGGTCAACATGTCAATTTAAGGTTGTATAGGTTATTTAGAGAATAACCCTTTCTATTTTATAGCCGAGGAAACGTGACACAAAAACAGGCCTTACGAGGGATTTTTTGTGCAGTAAGGTGAATTTGAATGCGGTTTTTTGCATTCGATTGGTATGAACGTCTACAAACTTTGTGGGAAATTGCAATTATAAAAAATTAATAACTAGGTAAATAATAATAGAAATGAGGCCGAATATGACATTGGCAAAGCCCCACGGAGTACCTGGTGCGCGCTAAGGATGGGGTAAACGTCGTCTTCTGGAGTTTTACGACAATTCCTCCTAATATCAGTGCAATTTTGTTACTCGGACATTTTCGAGGTCGCTGAACACGAATGTGACATTAAAAATGGCCTGCGGAGTACCTGATGCGCGCTAAGGATGGAGTTTTACGATAAATTCTGCTAATATCAGTCCCATTTCTTCACTCGGAAGGTTTTTGTGGTCGCTGAATACAAATATGACATTGACAAGGGCCTGCGAAGTACCTGGTGCTCGCTAAGAGTGGTATAAACGTTGTCTTCTGGAGTTTTACGACAAATCCTGCTAATATCAATCAAATTTCTTTATTCCGGGGGTTTATGTGGTCGCTGAATATGAATATGACATTGACAAGGGCCTGCGGAGTACCCGGTGCGCCTAATCTCATCACATATGAATGCAGAAAACATGGGTTCACCTGCAATTTAGCTTGCAAAAATTGTGCTGGCACACACTACACAAATATTGACTTTTATAGTAAAAAAGAAATATTTAGTGCAGAATGAAATAGAAGTGCAGAATGAACAGAAAGAAGAAGTAGAAGAAAGCAGTAAAAATTGTGATTATTTTTTAACTCGGTATTAAATTTTCAAATAAATGTTTTTTTTTTACTAAAATATTATCAAAAAACAATTTTACGAATAAGCAGAAATTACATTTTTTAACAAATTACTACAAAATTTCAGATGACATTGATACCAACTTATCCGGACACCGGGTACCTCCAAGACCATGATCTGGTACCGGGTACTAGAATACGATAAATACGCCATCTTAAGCGCGCACCGGCTACTCCGCAGACCCTTATCAATGTCATATGCGTGTTCGGCGACCACAAAACCCGAGTAACAAAAATGGGCTAATTTTAGGAGAAATTATCGTAAAACTCCAGAAGACGACGTTTACACCATTCTGAGGGCACACCAGGTACTCCGCAGGCCCTTTATAGTATCATGTTCGTGTTTAGCGACCTCGAAAACCTCCCGAAAAATTGGGCTGATATTAGGAGGATTTGTCGTTAAACTCCAGAAGACGACGTTTACACCATACTTAGAGCGCACCAGGTACTCCGTGGGCCCTTGTCAATCTTATATTCATGTTCAGCGACCTCAAAAACCCCCGAGTAACAAATTCGAAATTATTACCATCATTATTTACCTAGTTATAATTTTTTTATAATTGCAAACTTTAAATTGTGTGTCGAAAATGCATTTTTCTAAGGTACAAATGCATTTTTTCATTTCCCATTATTTAAATTTGTTCACAAAATTTGTAGACGTTCATACGAATCGAATGCAAAAAACCGCATTCAAATTCATCTTACTGTACAAAAAATCCCTCGTGCAATACTTCGTTTCCTCGACTATTACTCGACTTGTAAGATTTTATAATGAAAATATATTGACCTACAAAAATATTGGGGCATTTAGCAAGATTTACACCCTTAACATGTCAAATTCATGTTATGTAATTTATATATAACCTGCTGAATTTTGCACGGTTGCTAGTTAAATAATGGTAGAATGCTTTGGTCTATTGGCCTACAAAAATCAAGCGTCTTTTGCTCTGACCTACAACCTAAACATATATTAAGAGCTCCACAATTCTCAGAATTTTCTAAAATAAAAAAGTTGTAGGTGCTGCCAAAACGAATTCCCTCACAAAGTTTTAGAGAAGTATTTTTTATTTTAAAATGCAAAGCCGAGACCAATGCCTAAATGGCATTCGTGACATTATGATCATAATTTAGAAAAATCCAATTTTTTTTAAAGAAAAGTTTTAATAATTTAAATTTTACTTATTATTAGATTTTTACCATATATTTATCTTTATTTTTTATCTTGGGAAACGTGAGCAACTCGTTACCAAAACACTGATAGGTTTTTTTGATTTTTTGAAGGTTTTTTTTTTATTATTTGTTTTTTTTTTGTGGTCTGCAAGTTCGACTCTAAGCGTGCACGCGTCTATTCCTGAGGGCACCTAAAGCGGTCTTTCCTAGCAAGTCCGGCGAGTAACCAAAAGGATACTTTATAATAAATAAATCCACCACAACAATATAGAACATATTAACAAGTACTACTATAACATAACGAAAGAATACACATTTTAAAGAGGGAGCGGAAGGAGATGAAAATTTTTAGATATTCCAACGAAAATTGTTTAATACTAAGGCCAAATTCTCGTAACAGGTATATATTTTAAAAGAACTGCTGAAGCCTGTGGAAGTTAAATTCACCGGCTTAACTCAATTTTGTGCTTGGTTTCCTGCTCGAATTTACTAATTACTAAATTATTAAAAATGAACAAAAAACAATAAATAAATAATAACAAAGATAAATTAATAATAATAAATAAATAATGTTTGAACACATATTTAGACATGAGTGGGGTGCAAAGTGTGCGAAATTATGCCTGCTTAGATCAATCGAGAAAGTGGGATCTTTATCCAAGTTCGAAGTTCTCGAAGAACAGAGGCAAATTTTATACCTTTTACTAAATTTCATAAGCATGTTGTGTTGGTTTTGATTAGAGAAAATTCTTATCTAGCGTATAGGCTGATGAAACTGCCTATTCAATTGTATTATTCCTTAATAACTATTATATCAGATAATAAACAAATGACCAAATAAAACACACATGTTTTATAGGCAAACACTAAAATATGTATTATTACAAACTTTTTAAGAAAACAAAAAGAAAACAAACATTACATCATATACTATTCAAGTAATAGGTATTTATTTTCCAGAACATTTAGCAAGAAAATATCATAACTTTTCCTTTTAAACTACTTTGGATAATGAAATCAGTACTTTTAAAAAGATAAATGTCGTGACATATTTGGTCTGAATGTAAAAATAATGAACCCTCTTACTAAGCTACAACCGTGATTTAGGTCCCTTGTTGGAGGCGCAGTAAGTGCAACTCACTGCACTAGTCTTTTACATCGGCACGACTTCCCAGCCAGTAGAAACTTGCTCGAACTTTTTAAGAGCCTTCATAACTCCAAAATAGTCACTCCTATACCATTGTGCAAGACTTGCAATACTTCTGGAATCCTCTTGCGTGTTAGTATTGTCATTCATTGCCATTACCATGACTTTTTCTCATTTCCTCTTGTTTTTTCATTATTTGCTTTATTAGGCCATTTAATTAATAATAAATATAATAATAATAATTCCTTTATTGTTATAAGGTATTCAAAACTGAACATTAACAACACACATGTTACAAAAAAAAAGACAAAACAAGAATGCATTACACAAATATAAAATTTAAAATTATACTACACAGAATAATTATACACTTAATATACCTAAATAAAAAAAAATTTAAAATACAAAAAAATACATATAAATTAAAAAGACATAAACATCAGGTCCGTGAGAATCCCCAAAATAGTCTTCCATGAATAAAATTTCTTTTGAATTAGGAATTGTTTCAAAAATTTTAAACGACTTTTAGCTCTGTGCTTTATTTGGATTTAAAGCTAGTTTATTGTAAACCCTAAAACAGCTCACCAGAGGACCCTTATGAAATTGATGTACGATGAAGGTGCATAACCAATTCATCCCTAGAGTTCTTAACCACTTCGGCTTCCTTGGAGATCTCATCCCACTTCTGAGACCAAATGTTCCGTAACACCTCATATAAGAACACGGTTCTTCGTTTTGCACCTTTTTATTAGCAATCAGGTTCACAACAGTTTCTATGGTAACAATAATGCAACGAATCATGCTAACTATTTAGTCGTCAGTAATGAACTGAACCGTTTGAAAGTATTTTTAATAATGACCCGTAAAACCTCTTTTCGTCTTTTATAGTATCGTGGAAAAGAATAGAAAAGTCTGGAAATAGCTGGAGGAATTCTTTTAATACAAGATGCAAGAAAAGTGCAAAATGGATGACTCCAGCGCATTATCAGAACACTTTACAATGGTCGTCGGAATGGGAAAAAACTAAGGTAATTTACTTAAATAAATTAATAACCTAAATTTACTAGTTCTATCTTCCTACATTTCCAAAAATACATATTTTTAAAGTTCGTAACATTATAAAAGCAAAATTACGAATTTTCTGTGATTGGTTAGGGCGATTTACTATATAATAAAGCGTCTTAAGGAAACGTATAAGAGACAAAGAAATGTCGAGCTGAAAGACATAGATTTTCTGGAGATCAAATTAGAATTTGCGACTCCCTGCTGCTTGCATATCAGGCCTCAAGTCGATCGGCGCGCCAATAAATTTTCATATGATACTCTGCAGTTGCACAAAGCAGATAAAAAGGAGATCAATTTTCATAACCACCTAATTTCCATTATAAGCCAGTGTGGTATGAGGTAGAAATTATTTAGTTTAAAGAAGTATAGCAAAAGTAAAAGAGATCACGAATCGGTTTATGGATTTTCGGATTAAGATTAACAAGCGTAGCTCCGCGAGGTGACTATATGCCTACGAAGCCCCCATTAGGATAGTAGTCTATCAATCGCCAGGAAAAAGCTCTCTTTCTTTTCCGAAAATTTGTTTATTCGTAGCCCCTGCGGAATCTAGCTGATCTATAAGTGTTGGACAGTCCTGTGAAAGTAGCTTGGGATAAACTTGGAAAACTAAAAAACTTAGCCATTCGCCAAAGATACCTCTAAATTTTAGCTTGCAAAGTGACTTGCTTCGAACTAGATTAAAAACTGTTGACTAAAAGCACCACCCTGAAAAAGAACCTAAAATTAAAATTACCTAATTGTGACAAAGTTTAAATTTTCAAGGACTGAAAAGTTATTGAATTCACGGACTTGTTAAATTTTAAATTTTTTATAATTTGTTAACTTTAATGTAAAACTGAAATTGACATTACTTATAATTTCCTGATTTTGAAATTAAATTTGCTTAAATTTTGTTGATTATTATCTTTAAGATTTGAGTTTTTAGATTAAAGTGTAAACTTAGTTTGTAGAATTAAAATTGTAAATTGTAAATAAATTTAAAAAATGTAATTTTGTACTTGATGAACTCGGAACTAAGAAAAATGAGACCGCTACACCTTACACAATTTCAAATAGGGATAAAACCTTTAGCAGCCAGGCTAGAGTAACCTCTGCTGAAGGTCAATACGGAGGATTTGTTAATAGTCATGTGTGTAACACTGTGTTAAGGCACTTTTGTTCTGACACCTTTCTGTGTGTTGTAAGTGTTGAAACAGCGACCATGCACATAATGACACCGATACACTCTAGTCTTTCAAAGACGGCGCATGCGGCACTTTTTATTATTTATTTTTTTAGTTTATTCTTAATAGCTTAAATATGAACACTAAATTAAAATATTGATAATTTTATGCGACCCTGTAAAGCTGCTTTTATACAGGGCCAACAGGCCGGTAGTATATATTATTGGGTTTAATATGATAGCACAATGACCTGTAGAATGCTTTACACACTTTACTCGACACCAGATGTGCATATGAAACTATTTGATTATTGTGTTATGACACAATTGTGTTGACACAGGAACCAGTATCAGTGTTACTGTATGAACACCCGAAAACTTAGAGTGTTACACATGACTACTGGTTAAGGATCAGAACTGCCTCAGGGTTCAGAAAACGGAGTTAGGAAAAACTACTCCTCACAATTAAAAAATTTACCACCGCCGCGCCAACCGTTGAGATTTCGATTTGAGCCCGGAACATATTATTATTTACACTAAAAATACACATTTTGATAAATCTCATGTGAGATTTGTTGGGGTGAAAGTCAATCCAAATGTCACAACATCTCACCAGCGGGGGATGGGGGGGGGTCGAAAAATAATCGCCTTACGTAATTATTGAACGCCCTCTAATTATTTTAACATTGTGTTCATCATTTTTCAGATGGCTAAAAAGAACTACAACGTTAAAGAAGTTTTATTGTTTCATATGTTCAATTGACCCTAAAGTATGAAAAAACCGTGGAGTGCTACAACTTAAAGGGGTATATTTTTAAGATAGGAATGAGTTTATCCAGCTTTTAGTTGAAACGGTTTTTGATAAAAGTCTTTAGTCCAGACTGAGATATTTTTAATTTTTAAAGTTGGCTACACTTATCATTTTTTTCTAATTTTTATTGTTTTTCTTTAAACTTTGTCTTATAACCCTCTAAATTAAGGTACATACAATATGGCATAAAAAAGAAAGTTTATTTTACCTTTAAAAAATGCCTAGAGCCATATTTTTCTAATTTTTTTGTCTTACACAAGAAGGATTAATAGTAACTAAGATATATTTTTTTAATCCTTACCTTGCCATTTTTTCTTAAATTGTATTTATTCCACCTCTTCACTGTTATACCAAGTTTTTTGTTTATAAAAAAAGTATTTTTTATTATAATGAAAAACTTATGCAGGACTGGAAAATAGAAATTAAATTAAATACATCTTCATAGAAAACATCTTACTAATTATTTGTTTGCTGACTATTTATTTAGTAGTATAATCTTAAAAATACCAAATAACAGTATTCTAAAATTAAATAAATAACTTAATCTATATTTAAACATTATAAACTTCATCAAGTCCTAGGTCTTCCTGGATTGTTCCTAGGACCGATGCTGCATTACCCCGTTGCACAGCTAAACCAATTCTTTGGATGATGAAACTTCGAGATTTTTTGCATTGTATTTTTTTGCAAATTTCATTAATAAAACCCTTAGCCTCATCACCCAAAGGACCAAAAGTTTCAACAGCAAAAGGAATGAAGATAAAGCGTTCTTCAAGCTCTTTATATTTCAGATGTTTTTATTCTCGGCAATACGAGCAGCCGCACCTACAAAATTAGAAGTTTTGTCCAGATACGATTTTGCAAGTGTATGGCTGCAAGTAGCGTCCCAAAGTAATTGTTTTCCATATTTCCATGGAATTAAGGTCATTCCATCTCCCCGTTTTCCATCGCTTCTGCAAACTCCAAAGGCTCTAATACAGAAGGATTTTCAGCTAAAATCAGAGCTCTTTTGATAATGTCATTTATCTGACTGTGTCTAGAAGAACGCCCTGCGCTTTTTTGCAGCTTAACCCATGTAGGCCATAAATATCAGCATTTTCGCCGCAAACGCAGGTGTGCTGTCCACACACAGGCAGACCAAGTCTGAGAGCGATGGAAATATGGAATGTTTTGTTGTCTAACAATTTCCCAAGGACAAAGATGGAAGTGCGTTAATCCAAGCATTACTTCAGGGCTTGAAGAGCAAGTAGACGTGCCTTATCTTCACTTGTCTGGCACATGTTTGTAATATATTTGTGACGAGCTTGGCAAATTAAAAAGTCAAAATCTTTCTGTTTTTTTGGTAATTCTTGTGGTTGATTTTGAAGATTGCAAACAGATAACCATCTTACAAAACAATTGCTAAAATCATTATCTACTGTCGCAAGAATATAGGAAGGTAAAATTTTGGAAAGTAAACCTGACACGTCATTGATTGAACCTAAAAAGGCAGAAATAGACAGGGTGGATGTATCTCTTATTGTTTGCTGACTGATATTTTTATATTTACATATTTAAATATTAAAATTATTTAAACGATTTTCAATATTACTATCAAAATTTTCTTCAGCATCTTCTTGAACATCTTCTGATAACAGAACATGAAGCAACTTCCTGCAGCCCTAGTTTTCTTTACATCCTTCAGCAGGCCCGTTTTACACCCTGCCAGCGCCCTAGGCACAACGAAGAGTAGCGCCCCTTTTTATACCTCTGCCAGCTGATTACGCCCCCCCCCACCAGCCCTATCATAACGCCTATACCCCGTAAATTTAGAGTTAGTCTGAAATGCCAGTTTTGGTTCGGGAGAGACTTTAGACTTAATGTCCCTTAACTCTCCTTTACAAATTATCCTGATTCTTTTCGAGAGCCTTCCCATTATCCACCACCTATGGACCCGCCGTGTTCCGGACTGGCAACCGGTAGCCGTGAGGTATCTACTGGCCTCCGGTGGAAGTCGGCGCGAGGCGGGCTGTGTGTCTGGCACACGGCCACACATGACACGCCAGGTAAAGCGCGGAGCGCCGGGCGCAGCTGTGATTTGGGTCAGATGTCGGCTTTCGGCAGTGGCGCAATAAATGATGCATGCAGATACAACCACGGCAATTTTTTTTTCATTTTTTTGCGCCCCCCCCCCCAAAAAAATGCCAATTGCCTAGCTCCCTAGGCACGTGCCTACCGTGCCTATTCGGTAAAACGGGCCTGTCCTTCAGGTACATCCACAGGCTAATTTTTCAAGCAAACCTTGCAGCGCTGAAGGTTTAATAATGATAACTACTACTATTCCATGTTTCAAAGTTTTCCAAGCCTATTTGAGAGAAGCCAACTTCAAAATGTCGTGTTCATGTCTCAGTTACTATTAATTCTACATATTTAAACCAGGCACCATTTTAGAGGTCATAAAATAAGCTTTGTTTTTAATGCCATATTGTATCTACCCAAATCCACAAGGAAAAAAGTTATAGAACAAAGTTAAAAAAAAAACATTTAAAAAAATTCGAAGAATCGATGAGTAGCCAACTTTAAAAAATCATATCTCCGTTACTACAAATGCTAAGACTTTCACCCAAAAGCCATTTTAAAGAAAATGATAACAGCTTTTTTTCTGTAAAGCAATACCTATATCTAAATTCATGTGAAAAAAAGGTATAGAGCAAAATTCGAATAAAATAAAATTAATTTATTGTTTTTATGCTTTGTTTTTTTGAATATACACTAGAGTCCCGCTAATCCGAACTTATTGGGACAGAACCCTGTTCGGATTAGCGAAAATTCCGATTAAGCGGAATTTTATCACATAATGCCATATTATTGTCTTTTTAAGGCATATTTAGGGTCTAATGGGTAAAACATTAAAGGCCAGATGCTAAATATACCTTTATTATTAAACAATAGATGGTGTAAAGCCGATTTAGTGCATTGCGTCAGAAGATCACTAACTTTAAATTGTGCTAGCCAATAATTTGTGTCTAACAAATAAATAAATTATTATTAGATTTTGGTAATAAACGTACGATGTGACTTGAAAAAACTTGTATTTCTTTACCTTTCCTGGTTCTAATATTTTATATATTTTTTTTCCTGATTCTGTTTGGATTAGGCGGATTTTCGGATTGGTGGGGTTCGGATTAGCAAGTCTATAGTGTATTTTTGTAAAAAAAAATAGGCTTAAGAATATTTTGATAGAAAATTAAATTTTATACTTGGTTCACTGTAAAGTTTTGTTGTTTTGACGTGTCTTATGACAAGCCGATTTAGCCAACTCCTAAATACTCGACCCCCTAAATTAAAACAAAACGAGCACACATCTGATATTCACATTATTTAACCTCAAATACTCGCATCTTCCTCTAATCCTTTGACCGTTTCATATATCGTTCCTTTACTGGGTGAATAGTTACGTCGATTAGCTTAGCTGTTGTGGCAAACAGGCCCGTATTTTTATAATACATTATTTTTAAGTGTTCGGGTCGTTCGCACGTGTCGACATTGAATTCTAAAATATATTATTTTTAATGCTTTTAGGGATAGTTTTTTGAGGTATTGTAAAAGTAGTGTGTGTATTGGACTTTGTTTTATATTATTTTTGGACTTTCTAGTTTTGTAAAGTGTTTATTTATTAAAAAGTAAGTAATAGTGTAGGTATAAATAACTATAATTTTATTTGCTTTTATTTTCAAATTTTTTAGATTAATTAATGATTATGGATCACGATTACTATATTCCCAGTACATCCAAAAGAAGCAGGGAAAGAGATTTGGTAACATAAATAAATTATATATGTATTTTAAATATTTAACCAAACTACTTTAGCAGGTTTAAAAACCAAGGTCGACCAAGGTTTTTGGTTGATTGGTTGATATTAAAACAAAATTAACCAAAATTTGCTTTTGCTGTTCTAAAGCAGCATCTTTAACTTAAAAATGTAGTCCTGTACTGGGTTTTGAATTTATCTAGACATCTTGTGACTTTTAGAAAGAATCCTTGTGAGACCTACCTTAAATATACCTAAACATTATTTTTTTACAGGTTTATTGTTTTACATGCTGGCACTGCAAATGGTTTTGTAGAAAATGCATCCGTCATATTCAAATCGAAGCAAAACACGGGAGATTACCATGGAGATATGAATGCGGAAAACTTTGAAAAATGGTTGAAAAACTTCTTCTTCCCAGCTTGGATGAACCGTCAATTATTCTCCTTGATAACGCTAGTTACCATAGTCGTCAAAGTGAGAAATGGCCCACCAAAAGTTGGAGAAAAGGAGAAATTCAGAATTGGCTGGAAGCAAAGAACATTCCTTTTTCTCCCTTGGATACTTTGGATAGACTGTGGAAGATAATAAGCCAGATACCAAAACCTAGTAAATCGTATGTGGTTGATAATTTAATAAGAGAAGCTGGACATGAAGTTATTCGTCTACCTCCATACCATTGTCAGTTCAATGCTATTGAAATGGTATGGAGCGAGGCTAAACGCGTTTATGATTCTCCTATTAATGAAATCAAAGATGTTTTGGAGTGTTGGAAAATATCTTTGGAACATGTTTCCTCAGAGCACTGGTCCAACTATGTTCGACATACAGATAAAATTATAAAAGAGGCGTGGGAAAAAGAAAAATATATAATGTCAGTTCAAGAACCCATCATCATTCATGTTTCTGACAGCGATCACAGCATGTCATCTGACGAAGATAATTTATAAAATTAACCATGCAATAAAGCGTTCTTTACTCATACGCTTGCAGGAAAATGCATACTAAAAAAAGTGACTACAGCGATAGTTGTTTATTCACTTATTCATTTGCAGAAAAAATGCATGCACTTAAAAAAAGTAACTACAAAAATAGATGTATTTCACTCACTACACTACTTTTTAAATAAAAAAAACGTATTTACATCTTGTCACGACCCCGAATTTTTTTAAAGTACTAATTATTATTTAAAAGGGGGGTATATTTTTTAAACTAGTAGACATTCTTGCCAATATGGTGAAGGTATAAAATTTTGTAAGTGGTACTTTTTTAAAACAGTAACAATATATTTTATTAATAAAAAATAACTACTAATTTCTTCTTATTTATGTTTAATTATAGAACGCAAAAAGTACTAAAAGATAACCTTTAGTTTCCAGAAATATATAAATTTTACATTAGGTAACTTCTTAAAAGTTTATATGCTTAAAAGGATTTCGCATCCAAATAAAAGCTAAAACCAAGGTCGTGCTATCTTAAGTAAATTAATAATGAGTACTGGTAACTTGTAAAATATAATAACGCCTAAAATTAAACAAATCTTAATTAATTAAACATTTTTACAAGAACATGCTGGATCTAAAGGCTAGGTATGTATTTACCTGCTTATATATTTATATAGTTTATAGCTTCATAATAAATAGTTGAATCATAAATAAAAATGTTTTTATATATCCTTTTTCAACACGTTTAGGTATATTGTATTTTTACTAAATACAATACCAATAATATGTTGTCACGTTATCATGTGTTGAGTATCGTCGTGAGTTTAAAACTCTTTTAGTTTTAAAATTTTAATAAAATCAAAAACCCGTTTTTTTTTGTATTTATAATGCTAACAGTAAATATGTTTTAGCAATTTTGTTCTTAAATTTTTAAAATCATTTTATGAAAAAATATTCACCAAAAGTACGTCCCTGGCCCAATCTTGAGTTGCTATAATAAAAGTAACTAGAAAATGACATGTCTTGTCGGCCATGACTAAAACTTTAGATTGTCCAGACTATATTAGCTTAGCTACATTTTACCATGCCTTAATTATCTTTTAGAAAAGTTTTCTTTGCTAAAAAAATAGATTTCTGAATGTTCACTGTAGAACAACATAATTACAACTCAAATATTTTCGTTAATTGCAGCTCAGTGGACAAAATATCGAAATAGGCTAACACTAGCAAATATAAAAGGCATAAGAAAGACCATATTTAATTTCAGTTCTAAGTTTTATGACTTTATATTATTACCAGAAAATAGTTCCATCTTAAATGAAGTCTGGAAATCATAAATATAAAGTATAAAAATATATATTTTTATAAATTAATTATTTTTTTACCATTTATGTTACCATACTTAAGAATTTTAGGTTTTATGTTACCATATAAGGCTAATGTCTTTAATTTAGGTTTATAATGTAATTTTTGAATATAATGGAATAATTATTTAAATAAATATTTTTAAATTGTTTTTATTTTAATTTAGCTTTTATTGTTATAAAAAAAATTATAACATATTTTTTGAACTGTCCAGATTTTTCCAGATTTTTGGACTCATGTGTCCTGGATTTGAAAAAGACCATATGGAAATCCTAAGTCAATTGAACATATAAAACAATAGGAATGAGCACACTTAGCACACGTTATACCACAGGACCAGGACCGAATTTCTTTAGAAACTTTCCAGGAGAATAACCGAACAAAAGCTTATTAAACCATTTTAACAAATACCTATGATAAAACAACCTATTAAAAAACTTACCAATCATCAGTAGTATGAGGATTAGTTTGGTCTTTATCCTTAATTCTATTCCATGTGCATTTCGACTTGCGACTTGGTGGGGCTATAACATCATTTAAAGGTGAATGAAAAGTAGGTACAGTTTCAACTTTTAGTTTTTTTGGGCACTGAGTTCCGTTTTCTGCGTTATTGGCCATTATTTTACTCATTGTTTTGCTTTAACTTTATAGGGTTTTAGCTAAAAAGAAAGATACCTCTCTCGCAAGTATCTTTTACAAAGTGACTACCGAAAAATAAAATATGTTGTTACTTGTATAATTAACTATTGACCAACTAATTATTAGCCTTTGACCTAAAATATTTTTAAAAAATTGCTTAAGAAATCTTGGTGATAAAGATTGAGTATAATCAAACTTATCACTAAAAATTAAAAAATAATAAATTATCGGAGTTCCCAACACAGAGTAGGAAATGGTAAAACACAACCACAGAATAGTAAGTTTCTTTTCTTTGTAGGACAGAAGAAAAGTGGCAAAGAAAACGGGTTCGCAAAGGGCCTCAAAGCTTTGAATTGAGCGCTAGCCTAGAGTAATACTACATTTACAACCAATTCGATTTTAAACTAAGCCAATCCCAAATTGATATTTGGGTCTGCACCCATTCACAATGGAGAAGGAAAAGTGAATTTCGAGGTTATGACACTATTTATATTATTTTTTAAATTTTTAATTATTTAATGGAAATTTGGATAAATTGTGAAAAATTAGGTATATCCGCGTTACATGGATTTGCAAATATATATATATATATATATATATATATATATATATATATATATATATATATATATATATATTTTATATATATATATATATATATATATATATATATATATATATATATATATATATATATATATATATATATATATATATATATATATATATATATATATATATATATATATATATATATATATATATATATATATATATATATATATATATATATATATATATATATATATATATATATATATATATATATATATATATATATATATATATATATATATATATATATATATATATATATATATATATATATAAAATATATATTGGTGTTTTGTTTACATTTTTTAACAAAATAACCTCCAAATATGGAAATTTCCAATTTAACGCTTGCAAAAGCCAAGCAGCTTGCACCAATTTAAATTGTGCTTACGATTGACCTTGACAGCAAATTCGATTCGAATGGTTTTATGTTTTCCCGTTTGTCAAGCAAGCAATTTCGAACTCCAACTCAAATTGAACTAGGTCGTAAATGTAGCATAACCGTATATAATCTTTGGCGCTAGTGTGGCGCTAGTTACCTCAACAGAAGGTCGCAAACACGGACTCATCAAATTTTTGCGACATACCGCCAAAGAATATAAACCTCAATAAGAAGCGACAATATTCGAAGTCCCAAAATTTTTAGGAGGGGGCAAAGCTGTTTAACTATCAACCCGCTGCCGGCAGCTATTAGTCCGGTATTTTATGTTTCGTTTAGTGCTTTGTTGAGTTTTATGTGCTGTTTCATTCGTTTCTTTTAGTTTTGTGGATATCTTTAAAAAAAAGCACTAAATGTGCATAGTAATTGTGATACTTGTAAAAATTATAGATTACAATGCAAATCTTTAGATGTTAATTCTTTGTTAATATACAGTTTGGATCGGCCAAATGGAATAAATTTAATATTAATTAAATTGGGGGCTTATTCGAAAAAATGCTCGGACATATCGATTGGTATTTTTAATTGCGCATTTTTTAACTAAAACTGTTGATACAGGTGTGTCATGTGACAGTGGTCAGTATCAACTTTCTTAATTTAAATGCAACACCCTGTATATTATTAAATTTTTGGTTTTTTCAAAGCATTCTAGACATATTTTATTTACAATGTCCCATACCTATCTTCAGTTTCCGTAACTTTTAAATTTTCAGGTTTATTCCATCTATTGCCTTTGCATCTTTGCCACTTTCCGAGGGTTATTTTTTGTGCATATACCTACTAGAGGCAGCCGAGTTACATCCTGTATAATTACCTTATAAGCATTAATTATCACTCCTGAAATAGAGATAAGAAAGGTTATAAATATAGCTAGAAAATATATTTTTAGGATGACTTCTGTTAGTTGAGCTTAAACTGTTGTAACTTTAGTTTTCGTTCCCGTTCCTCTCAAAAAAAAAAAAAAATTGTTACAATTTTCGAGTTTGTGAAAAAAAAATGTTTTCTAAAAAATTGTTTAAAAACATTATTCCTTCGCCCGTATTGTTCTGCCGAGCGCTCGGCTGTGCGGGACAAGCGTGCGAGGGGAAAGGAAGAATAGCTGTATAACATTTCTCTCGCCTTGTGCTGATTCATTGGCGGAAGGGGTGTATACACCGCCGACAAATTAAGAGAAAGAGAGAGAGAGAGAGGGGAGAGGTTATCCACCTATTCTTGCTTCTCTCTCGCACGCTTGTTCCCAAGGCTGCCTCTAGTAGGTATATACAAAAAGTAACTTTCAAGAAGTGGCAAGCATGCAAGCACAATACATCTAAAAGCACCTAATATTTCCCAAATACTTAAAAATAGGTATAGGACATTTAACATGAAGAATCCAAAAATTGACTAATATACAGGGCGTTGCATTTAAATTAGAGAAGTTAGTGTTGGCCACTATTACATGTATAAAAAGTATTTACTGAAAAAAGCGCAACCAAAAATACCGATACCGTGTCCGGTGTTTTTCGAACACGCCCCGTTTATTTTTTATTGAATTTATTCCATTTGGCTGATACACACGTATTATAAAGCTTGTGAAATGCAAAAGCATTTATGGAGCGTTGCAGCACCCTCGATTTTTTTATTAAATATGTTTATGATTTGGAACATGCTTTTAAAACTAGTTTAAAGATATTTGTATAACGGAAGTTTCACATAAACTCTTAAATGAAATGAAAAGAATAGAATTTACCCATCCACACAATAATTTTCCAAAAATGTACATTATAAAATAATTTATTAGGCTTAAAATATTTTATACGATGAAATATACCAATCGTGATCTAATGTACCAGTCAAAAGATAAGAAAACTAAAAATTATATCACACATATAATCAATTTATAGTCACGGGAACAAGTCGATGTAACTTTCAGATTTTGTCATTTCAATAAACTGTTTGCCTACTTTTTTAAAAAGTCACTATTTTTCATCTCACCTTGAACATTCAAGCTCTAGTCTTGGCATTTAGCCTTTAAAAACTAAAATTGTTTATTTTAGTGATGTTTCGAAACCACCTTGATTATCAAGTTCTTCCACGCTATTCTTTCCAAAATATCTCTAGATTTTTTTCAAATTATAAACCTACTTCAAATTTAATTAATTTAATGGGGAACCCTCTTTTTATTAAAAACATGCTGTACATTGTATATTAATATATTCTTACTAAGAAATTTTGTTGTTGTTACCAATATAGAAATGCTAAAATAAATGTTTATGTAATAAAAAATTAAAGTACCTTGTAGTGTTTTTTTCAGTAAAAATAAAGGAATATCATTTATAGTAAAGGTAATATTAAGGTGTATAGGCCGTTTTACAAAAAAAAACATCCCTTCACTGAATTTTGACCCCAGAAACCCATAGAATCACATACCTTAAAACTTTTTTTCTTTTTCTTTGAAATGTGAGATGCACATCAAGAGTATTAGCGGAGAAAAATTCTATACTATTTGTTTTTTTCCAAATGTTATACAGTCAAATTAGTTAGAGTAAAATGGATTACAAATTTAATTTTATAGGTACTCAAGACCTCAAAACCATATATTAACACTTACCTACTTATTGTTTTATTACAATTTTAAAATAACGATTTCTTATAATTATTTTACATCTGTTTACACAAAAATTACATAATATTAATTTGTTTAAGAAAAGTCAACTTTTTAATCCCCTGTAAACATCCTTTGCCCAAAACTAATTTTTCTCAAAATAATCTAATCTTTTCTGAGAATAACCAATCCTAAAGACTGCAAAAAAACTCCTTGAAAGGGACGATTTTCCAGGACTGCAATGTATAGTTATACATATAACTTTTTTCCCGTGTAAAACTGAATTTTTACCGTTGACATTTCTCTCAGTGTACCCCCAAGTTGTTTAAGTGTCATTCCGTCTACACGTGACGTCAGAAATTTGTTTCCCACATAACCAATGCTATTGGCAACTTTATGTCGCTTCTTATTGAGGTTTATATTCTTTGATACCGCGTTGAACATTGTAATTCTACATTTACAACCAATTCCAATTCGAACTATAATTCGAAATTGCTTGCTTGACAAACGGGAAAACACAAAACCATTTAAAATCGAATTTGCTGTCAAGGTCAATCGTTCAATCGCACAATTCAAATTGGTGCAAGCTGCTTGGCTTTTGCAAGCGTCAAATTGGAAAATTGTAAAAAAAAGTAAACAAAACGCCTAATATATTTTTTCCTTGCAAATCCATAACACGGTAACGCGGATATACCTAATTTTCACAATTTACCCAAATTTGCATTAAATGATTAAACATTTTAAAAAATAATATGAGTAGTGTCATAAGCTCGAAATTCACTTTTCCTCTTCGATTGTGAATGGGTGCAGACCCAAATGTCAATTTAGGATTGGCTTAATTTAAGATCGAATTGGTTGTAAATGTAGCATTAGATAGTTAACATACCGGTTTATTTTCGCGAGAAGCGGTAACGTAGGGGAAGGTGTTCTGACGTCAGTATCTACGTCATTACTTTGTACCCAGTATCTACCGCTATCGCCATTAGTCAGGAGGAGCGTTAATCATGGTTATGTCAAGTTTCAATTAAAAATAATGGAGGATTTTTTAAAAATTTGGTTTATATATTATCTTTTCGACTTATTTCTTAACTCTCTAAAGACCTTACATTTAAATTTAAGCCTAAAAGTGTATTAAACGATTAGTATGTAAGTTGACATACGTAAACCGTTTCGTTTTTGCGAGGATAGGCGGGTTAAAGACGGTTAGAATGGTGGGGAAAAAACTGCTTTATCAACCAGTAGTTAAAAACGGTAAGTCGCGAAAAAATCCTTAAGGATATACACTACAACCTTTCTCTCTCGCTCGTGTATACTTAATGGTCGTATCCCACTACAAACGTACCAAAATAAAAGTCTGTTTGTTGTCCAGAATGGTGTACACTATTTTACACTTTTTTGTGAATAAAGCCGGAGTCTCATGCGTCCGATTTCCGACGATCCGATCATCCGAAAGAATTTTGAATGGTCAGAACATTTTGGCGCCATTTTTCATCCGAATATTTTAACATTTTATTCGACGTCGGATGGAGTTAAATTAATTTTAATTTTGTATGATGTAGGACGTTTCTTTATGGTCTTCTAACCTTACTTTATTTAATTAGTTGGGGTAATTTTAATTTTTATTGAATATTAAAATGAACAATTATAATTTAAAATTAAAAAAAATATATTTTTAACTTAAGGCATTTTCTGGCGATGAAAATGGTTTAAAAAGTTTTAAATATTCATTTTCTAGCGTTGCAATAGTGACGTCATATCGATACTGGTTCAAATTGTTTTGAAACCTAATCGATTCTAGCTTCAAACCGGCGCACGCGTAAAAGTGCAGTTATTGGATAAAACAGTAAACAAAATTCTTGTCAGTTTTAAACCAGTCGATTTCTTGCGACCTTAAGTGATGACGTCACATATAAAATTGGTTCAAACCAAGGGTAATAAACTTAACAAGGAGTGCTCGATCCCATTATGGCCCATATACGCCAATTTAAATGTCAATTCGGTATTTGTGACGTAACTTGTTTGCCTGTTTGTTTTGTTTACAAGTAGTATAAATTCTTAATTTCTACCTTCTGGGCAAAATGGGCAAACGGGTGACGTCCAAACATATCCTATATCTGCGGACAAATAGTAAAAATCGAGCACTCCTTGTTAAGTTTACCACCCTTGGGTTCAAACCAGGTTTTAAATTTTTTGCATCGTCAGAAAACGTCTCCGAATTTACCTTATACTCAACCAACACTTTCTCTTCTTCCATTAAATAATATTTTAGTTCTGCTTAGAATTAACAAAGATATCTGTTTCACATTTTGACCTTCACAATTTTCTTATTTTCTTTTCTTTTGACTGGATATCGGATCTGAAATTCGGATCAATGAGACATGCAAGTTTTCCGACACAAAATTTAAAAAAAATCGTACGTCGGATGGTCGGAATCGGACGCATGACTCCGGCTTTAACCGTTTGTTATCGTGAGCGTAATTTAGAAAAGGTGTTTGGTATGAAGTCTGGTGTAAACTAGTTTTCACTTAATTACTCTAACTCTCGTAATAGTGAAATTAGACTCATTTCTACTACAAGACTTGAATTTGCTTGTTTATAAACAACCAAAAAGCCATTTCCAATTAAATACGGAACTTATTTACACTTAGTTCTACTTTGTAGTCCTACACTTTCCTACCCTGTCCACTGTACTTGATAAAAAACTAAGTTTATACTATATATATATATATATATATTATATATATATATATATATAAAAGCTGCTTGAACAGCACAAATGCTGACCTAAGTTGAGGAAACAACTTGGTTTCGTACGATTTGTCACAGCTAAGTAAATTTGACCTCCCCCGGGTGCCCCCAAGGACCCGGATTTTTTGTCTGAGATATCTTGGTTACCCTAAGGGAAAATTTCCATTTTTTAACGTTTTTGGGGGTCGTAACCTTACAACCCGGGAAATTATGTTCGATCAAAAAAATTATTTTATGGTCGAAACTAACTTTAACTTAGGTAAGAAAAATGATTGTTCGTAAACAGCTATTTATAATATAAATTTGAACCAAGGGGGATAAACCCAAAAAAGGAGTGTCGATTTTTTTCTATTTTTTCCAGATATAGGTTATGTTTGGACGTCACCCGTTTGCCCATTTTGCCCAGAAGGCAGATTTATTTTTTTAAATTTTTTTGTTAAATGTTAACTTTTTAAAAACATTTTGGATATGTACTTACTATTAGAACTGTAATGTATCATATTTTTTTTTTAAATTAAGACTTTATATTATTTAAACAAAACAAACAGGCAACAGATTACGTCACAAATACCGAATTCCATTTAAATTGGTTTATATGGGCTTAAATGGGATCAGCACTCCTTGTTAGGTTTATCACCCTTGGTTTAACCCCAGGGGGTATACTAGAGGCGACCTTGCCGCTTAGCTGTCCCACGCATTGCTTGGGGTTAGGGTGGCTGGAAGGTGCCTCCAGAAGAAATATGTGGGAAATGCAAAAATAGGAGCCATCGTGGACGGCAATTAGCCTCGAACCTACCTCCGCAAATTATAGTCAAGGTTAAAGTTGTAAATTTAGTCAATTGTGAAAAGTTGTCAAGTAAAATTGGAAGTAAATTTTTCAACTTGGCTAAAAATTCGTTTTGTTCAGTAAACTGGCTATCTGGGCACATAAATATTTCCCCGGTGGATGATTCTAGAAGGAGGAGGTAAGAAAATGGCCCTTAATTGGTAAATCAAGATGGCGTTGTATTCCAGACCACCGTTTTAAACTTACTTTATATAGTGCAGTAAAGGGGTCATTATTGGTTCTCATTGGTTCCCTGAGCTACACCAGGCCTTCTAGTGGGGGGGCTTTTTGAGCAAAACAGCCATAAAGGGGTGATCCTTACCTATACAATCCAGTTAGCAGAAAAAAAATTTAGACACTTCCCGGTCGCGGGGGGGAAGGATTCCTTTTTTTTAAGCCTCTAGCGAGATTTTTTTGGGAACCTTTTAAAATTCCTAACCTAACCTTATTTTTTTTTTTTAGTGAGCGTTTTTCCTTTGGTGTTGTTTCAAAACGGTTTTCGTTTTTTTTCTATTATATGGTTAATATTTGGTATACACACCTTCTGTTATTCATTAGGAATACGAATTTAGGCCACAAACAAAAATTGTTCTGTCGAAATATAATTGGGAAAAAAAGGGGTTAAGAACCCAACCATACCAGATAGATAGGCAAAAGCTTTGAATTTGTCTAAAAGGTCGGTCATGGGTTTGTTCGGAAGCAAAGCGGGTTTTTTTACCCAATTTTTTCGACAAATGCGAGACGTCTTTTGTTTGAGTTCTTCAGTCCGCAGGTGTGCTACAGTAGGAATCCTTCCTCCGCGACGGGAAGTTTTTATTTTGGTCAGAAAGGGTAATGAATAATAATTTATAATCCGTTATTGAAAAAGCATCATGATTATTCAGATTTAATTTGAATACGAAAAATAAAATTTAAATAAAAAATTAAATCTGAATAATCGCAATAGGGGTTATTTCAAATCGGATTATCGATTATTTTTAATTCGAATTATCCCATCACTATTTCTGACCAACCAAAGTACCTACCAAAACGTGGAAAACGTCTTTAGGTCTGTTTTCAGGTTGTTCAGTTCCTATTTGACCTCCGATGTGAAGTGTCGCGATAAAAAAACTACATAGTTTTTCCGAAGGGTAAGGATGTAACAGCTTTACCATCGGGGATCAAAAAACTCAAGCCAAACGATGGAGTCCTTCTTCTGGGGCTAAGCGCTGTGAACGAAGATTCCTATACCTGTTTCTTTCTGAGAGCCCCACGCACGAGGAATTTTCCTAATGGCGGAAGATGGTTGCGCGCTCAGCAGGAAGGAGCAGTACTGACAGAAAGCGGTTATGCGTGAAACCAGTAGCAGCTTCCTGGTCGGACGTCCATTTTTTGTGTCTTGCACCGATAAGAAAATCTTTTAGAAAATATTAAGTTTTGTGAAAATTTCGGAATTTCCGGGGGCTTCGAGCCCAACAATCCAGAAATTCCACTACAAAGCTCCGGCTAGCTGTGTCTGGAAAGGGGAGAGCTGGCGGAACGTACTAGAATACAGGCCAAAGGGGTTGTTTTAACCCCAAACAAGTCAAGAAAGAAAGGTCTGTTTGTTATCCAGAAATAGAGTACTCTATTTTACAGTTTTTTGTCAATAAACCGTTTGTTATCGTCAGTGTAATTTAGGACTAGGTGTTTGGCATGAATTTTGATGTAAACTAGTTTTCACTTAATAACGCTAACTCTTAAAGTAGTGAAGTTAGATGCATGTTTACTACAAGACTTATAGCCATTTGCACCACTATGATTAAACCTGGATTAATTTAATCAGTGTTGAGAATGTGGAAAATATCATGTCATGTTTGTTACGGTCGAAACAACGCTTAAGTTAATCCTGGTTTAAACACTGTGGTACAAATGGCCATTAAGTTGTTTGTTTATAATCATAGCCATAAAAAACGACTATATACTAAAGGACTGCTCAGTTTAATTTGTCTGCAAAGGGTCAAACTTGCTGTGACGTCACCCAAGGGTGGTAAACTTAACACTGTTAAGTTACGTATTAAACGGGAATAAATTACCTGCCCTTACAGCCGATTAAACAAGAAGCCTATTTGCTCAAAGAATTGTGGCCATTTTTCTTTTGTCCTAATTCGAATTATTATACACAATTAACAAAACAAATCGAATGTTTATTTGTCTTCTCTAGTCCAAACTACACAAAAAAGTACTTTAATAAACACCAATTGTTTAACAAAATCACAACAGAAACCAGAAAACCCTTTAAATCACACGATCAAATGGCTAAATTAATGTAAACAAAACTATTTAGCACTGGTGGTGACGTCACAGCCGCTCCCGGCTTCCGCTAAAATACCCAACGTACGTTAAATGGAACTGAGCAGTCCTTTAGTATATAGTCGTTGAATCATAAAGCCTTTTTTAATTGCTGAAACAAAGCTGGAGTCTCATGCGTCCGATTTCCGATCATCCGACGTACGAATTTTTTAAATTTTATGTCGGAAAACTTGCATGTCCCCATTAGTAGTCCTAGATGATATGTTCACGGACATCCAGCCGGAGCAGCTTATTATCTCGTAATCTTGACGTCATACGCTAATTAGGAAACGTGGGCTAGGTCTATTTTAGAGTACTGCGCATGTGCTAAAATAATGACACCTGTCAGCTGTCAAATGTCACCTGTCACCTGTCATTTCCGAACCACGTGACGCAGGAAAGTTAGCTTATGTGGACGAGATCTATCTTAGGACCTTACACGCAAGCGCTAAAATAATGGCGTCTGTCAGCTGTCAAATGCCACCTGTCACCTGTCATATTTCGCGAACCACGTGACTTAGAACCTGCTTACGTAGATGAGACATAACTAAGGGTCCTACGCATGCGTTAAAATAATAGTGTTTGTCAAATGTCAGCTGTCACCCGCCAAACACCAAATGTCGAGTTAAATGTAGGGCCCCACGCTTAGGAACCAGGCTTGGTGCTTAAGCGTGGGGTGAAGAGTCTTAGCAGTTAAATTCTAAACTTCCAAAAGGTTTTATATAGAATATTAATAGTATTATTATTAAAAGAACACTTAGTAAATTTATTTAGTACGCCTATGGCTAACTATAGCAGCTATTAAAAATAAAATTATTAAATAAGGTTACGTTCGCTAGAAAATAATATTTAACAAGTCCAAGCGTGTATTATTTACAACAGAAGTAGGGAGAATATAGAGTTCAACGCCCTCCGTCCCCCGGGAGCTTATCATCTTAATATCTCTGACGTAATTAAATATTTAGGAATATTGTGTGACGCGTTATTTAGGGCGTGGCCAATACTATCTGGGCAAATGTCAAATGTCACCTGTCAAATATCATCTGTCACCTGTCACCTGTCATATGTCAAAAACCATGTGACTTGGAAAATGGCCGTTGCGCGTGGGGTATTTGTGCTAAGACCTAATATTGATTTGCGCAACAGCTGTTTAAAAATCGTCGAAATTCATCAATTAGCGATTAGGACGGTAACCCTATAGTAAATTGATCATTGCGCTCTTAGTATTACGCCTAAAGGAATAAAACTTAGCCAAAGGATAGTTGTTTACGTCAATAATTTCAAGGCCAAATGTTAAACGTCAAACCTAACATGTAGGGCTCCACGCTTAAGCATCAGGCTTGGGGCTTAGACGTGGGGTGACGAGTCTTAAGAGTTAAATTCTAAACTTCCAAAAGGTTTTATACAGAATATTAATATTATTATTATTAAAAAGAACACCTAATAAATTAATTTAGTCCGCCTATGGTTAACTATAGCAGCTATTAAAAATAAAATTATTAAATAAGGTTACATTCGCTAGAAAATAATATTTAACAAGTCCACGCGTGTAGTATTCACAGCGGAAATAACAAGCAGATAAATAAAATTCTTATCACGTCGAAACGGAAACAGCATCCTGTTGACAATTAAAATATTATTTCACAACGAAAATTCCAGAACCTTGACTATACACGTTCGCGAGTATAAATAGCTGAAAATACGATTAAACACAGCATATCGTCAGTTACAGCTGCCTTGAACGGTGTTCTCTTCTGTGTGAATTTTTGAACTTTTTAGACTTTTTATTTTTTTTTTGTGAAAAGTGATTTTTATTTTACAATCGTAAGTATTAGTTTTATTTATTGCTTAAACCCATTTTCCTTATAATTACACATAGTTAAAAACGTATAAGTTCTTATTTTATTAGTGTTAGTAATTTATATATATTACAAATATAACAAACCCCATTAAATCTTTAAAACTATTATTTTTTGAAGACTTCATATTGGTTATACATAAATTTACTATTAATATTAAAAAATAATCAAAAAAAATTATTCATAATAGTCATTTTTCAATGTATACGTTTTTAATAAATACAAAAATAAAAAAACTATTTACCAATTGTAAGTACTTAGCTCTATTGCTTAAAAGACATTTTTCCTTTTAATTACACATAGTCAAATACAAGTTCTTACTTTTATTAGTGTTAGTAATTTACAAATATAACAAACACTCATTAAATCTTTAAAACTATTATTTTGAATGTTTTTATATTAGCTATACATAATTTCCTATTAATATTAAAATTTATCGAAAACTTATTAATAATAACCATTTTACATGTTTTTCAAAAAATATTATATTTTTTTAATATATACAAGTGTCAAAAACTTTTTAAAAATGTATTTGTATAACGCCTTTTTTGGGAATACTATGTTTAAATTTTTTATTTATTACTCAATTGAATAATCCTTTTTTAAAAATGGTTTAAGACGCTAAAACCTGC
>JAHBCN010001745.1:0-108370 GCA_019359885.1 Listronotus oregonensis | reverse complement strand
TACCACTTGTAAACAAAACAAACAGGCAAACGGATTACGTCACAAATACCGAATTGACATTTAAATTGGCGTATATGGGCTTAAATTGGATCGAGCACTCCTTGTTAAATTTATTACCCTTGGAATTAACCTATTACTCAACCTATCTAACCCTGACTTACCTTATTCTATGATCACTATGATCAGTTATCTATCTATGCCCAGTGCAGATGAGCGTGTCTTTGTGAGCCAAGTTTATTATAAACATAATGAATCATGATCACTCTGTTCCATTAGAACATGTATTGGCCGTTCAAAAGAACGATCCCCGTTAAATGTCAAAGGAGTAGGATCAAAATAAATGTGAAAAAGTTATCACAAAAATATTATGTTTTGTTTGTTTCGGAACAAACTGATCATGGTCGATCAAATGTTTATTGTTTTTAAGTGATCACAAAAAAAACATGGCTCTTTGTATAGTCCAGAATAACCAGAATAAAAACGAAAATTAGGCACCCTTTTAATAAAAAAAAGATCATAAAAAATAGCTAGATCTTTTACAATTAAATCGCAAGAGATTGGTTTTGAACTCGCAGCCGCCTTGAAATTCCGATAAACAAGCCGCCTCAACTAGGGTTGTCAGATGGTATCTAAAAGGAGGACATGTCCTCCTTTTCCATACTTTGTTCTACCGTTGTCCCCACGAACTCAAGGATTCGTTGCGTTCTCCCTTATCTATCCTATGTCCTCCTTTTAATATACGTCTTTAAAGAGAGTGGATGACGTTGCTAAAAGAGAACGAAAATCTAAAATATAACGATTTAGTTCCATGCATTGAGTTCTTAAGGTTAGAGGTGTGGAGATTAATGATGTTAAACTACACGATCAGTTTTGTAACCTGATTTTATTTCAATAACACTAACATCTTGGACTTTCATTGTCTTTATTTGTTAATTGATACACAACGTTTCGATGTATCAATTAACAAATAAAGACAATGGAAGTCCAAGATGTTAGTGTTATTGAAACCATAACATTGTCTAACAATTTTAAAGAAACTGATTTTATTTCTTAAATCCAAATCAAACGGTGATCCTGATGACAAATATTATGATTTAAAGTTGCATGAACAGTGGAAAATCTACTTCAAAAACGCTAAAAACATTGAATGTTTGAGTCAGTAAAATCTTTGATTCTTGTTTAATACAACTTCAAAAACTTGTCATGTAAATATTTTTATAATTACTTGTTAAAAAATCAAGATCTCCTTGCAAAAATTGGCAACTCAGCTAAATATGATGATAGTAAAGTCAATTAGATAAAGATAAAAAAATATGGTTTAATTATAAATGTCCTCCCTTTTCAGAGAAAGTCCTCCCTTGTAGACTCATCAGCTCTCCTTTATCAAATTACCATCTGGCAACCCTAGCCTCAACCAGTATTGCCACACTGATGTATATTTACTTAAAATAATAATATACAGGGTGTTATTAATATCTGTAATACCACTTACTTTAGATATTTTATTGAAATTTCACAAATTTCTAAAATATTTTTTATTTTAAGAGAAATCAGTGGCTTACCATTAATGTTTGCTAAAATAGGCAAGTCAAATTCCGTACGAACGCCACTTAAATATTGACATTCAATTAGAAAACAAAATTATTAATATTCACAAAAATAAATAACAAAGTAGTTTATTTTAAGATTAATGCTAAAAAAGTACTTATCACGCCAAAGCAAAAGTAATCTCAAATACTTATGTATTTTTATAAAAGCAGGATTACACCATCCCTTATTCCTAAAGTTTTCCTCTTTCCTTAGCACGAACTTTATGTACCTAGGCCGGTACGTGTCCACTTCTTTAACCCCTTGTCTTATAAGATTCAACACGTTTTCACTAAATTTTGACTTATTATCATTGTTTCGGAGGTAGTCCTTTAAATAATGTGACATGTGTTCTATAGGATTAAAAACACAATAATAGGGCGGTAAACACAAAATCGTATGACCATGATAAACTGCTAAATTGTCCATGACTTTAAATTTTTTGTCTTTTATGATTTTTAAAAGGCTGTCCTTAATCTTACATTCTGGGGAAATCTTGAAAAAAACTCTGTCAGCTTTTTTGGTAGCTTTAGTTGGCATTTTTAGTATTTGTCGCGAATAGTAAGGAGTATTATCAAGAACTATAACACTTTGCGGTTCTAAATTAGTAATTAGTATATATTATTATATATTAGTATTTTTCTTAAACCATTGTTCAGGGTGCAGCAAACGTTTTTTGATGGTAATTTGCAATATTATTAGCTAATAACATTAGACCATTTTTCACGAAACCTTTTTCATTTCCCTTGGAAAACTAGCTTATGCCTCATATTTCAATACTTGTTATTTATATGAAATTCAAAACTTTGTCACTCAACTTTTGCAAGGGTATGTGAATAAGACTTGGGCACTGAAACTTAAAAAAATTGCCACATAATTATTAAACGTTTCTAGAGTTTTAGATCTGGTTTGTTTTTAAGCACATGTCTCAAAGAATAAGTGAATCAAATTTTTACCATAAATGTTAAAAATTGCCCAAGTAATGGTAAATCGAATGTGACAAAGCGTGAAAAAATGTTTTTTAGATTATTTACTTAAAATGCATTTTGGATATGGACGCTCCATTTTTAGCGAAAAAATAACATCGGATTCATGTTCAGAGACCTCGAAAACATAAGGAAGCACTCGAATTAGCTACTAGGACTGCCTTGGTCACTTAGGGGTTGCTCCCGCTCGTCTATATATCTTGTCAAACCCTAATAACATTAAAAGGTTGTATCTTACATATTCTTAGTAGGCTACCTAAACACTTGCGTGGGTGCCGGTACACAAATAATTGATGAAAATGCAGATTCCTTGACTAGGCAAGAATCTTATGAATCTTATGTTCATGTTTATGTGAACCTCTATGTGGAATACCAAAAACCTCGGTTCAGGGTTATATGACTGCATGGGTTAAAAAACAACATTTATCATATTGAAACATTTCGAGGAAAAATCATACTGAATTAACCCTGAAATCGCTGTCACAAGCATTGACATTTGAACTACTAAATCGAAATAGGAACAAAATTATGATAGTGACAGAACTAATAACTGGAAACTATACCCTAAGGAAATATCTGCACCTATAGAGGAGAACCCATTTGCAAAATATGTGGCGAGGATGAAGAGACAACCTCTTACATCATTTATGGGTGTCCTGCTCTTAAATACTGGAGAGAAAGTCAAAATCTTCTGGTGGGGACCAGACTAGTAAAAGGGCTGTTTTACCTGTCTAAGGTGTCTAACCTTTCTAACTAGAATGAAGACGACAAGGAATACAACAAGCTTATTGATAGCAGTGTCACCACTACTTCTACTTTCTGTATTAAACTCATGAATCGATCAATTAATATTAGAAACTAAATGCAATTTTATTAAGCCGGTTTTACACGTGATTATGTCTGACTTAAAAAATTAAATGTACTGAGGGTTTAGAAAATAAGGATAAGTTATTGATAAATACAAAAATTGCTAGATATTGTTTAAGAAAAAAGGCCCCGTGTTAAACCAGCTTTTTTTATTTATTTTTTATTTATATAATTTTTAATCCTGGAGGAAGGGTAAAATTACCTCATCCACTTTCCATATTTACGCCGTTGAATCATCAGTAGAATCTAAGTTTTTCAAAGTGTATGTGCAAATAAGCGTGCGAGAAAGGAAAATCGGACTACGGCTTTTCTCTCTCGCTCTAACGTGCTAATTGATCGGTGGGGAAGTATATACCCCGCTCTGCACGCTGATTGATGAACACTATATAAATCCCTTCCACCGACCAATAAGCACGTTGAAGCGGGAGAGAAAGGTAGTTGTTCGATTTTTTTCTCTCTCGAACGCTTATTTCTGCTGCCAAGCGGCAAAACTGTCTCTGGTAGGTTTATGCTTAAAGACCACAATTTTATTGCAAGAATACTGAACAATGTATGAAAAAAAAAATAAAAAAAAGGTTTGTAAACAAAAAATATAATTATAATAAATAAATATTGTTTAATTAATTATAATGTTTAATACACTTTGTACTAAATATTTTTAAAACTAAATAATCTCCGGTAAGGTCATACAAAAATAATTATAAAAAATGCACACTATACAAAACAAACCAGAAAAAATTACATAAAATACGTATATAAAAGTTTCATTATAAGGAATAAATTATATTTTTTATAAATGCAGAAAATACTATTAATATATCCAAAACTCGAGTACTTATTTATATATATTTTTTTAAATAACTTGTTATTTATTAACTAGTAATAAATACAGTTGATTTAGATAACTTACTGTTTCTGCGGCAGTTTCAAACCAGTTTGTGCCAAAATTTGTGGGACTAAATCATCAAATCCATTTGCTAAAATGTGATCGAGACTGGTTGGTAACATCTCGCAAAATTAGTCCTAATATGGTACCTAATTTAAAATATATCTCTATGAATATATTAAACAGGCAATATATTTTTCTCTTAGATTGTTTTATGATAAATCCATTTTTTGGCTACATGCCACTTTGACAAAAGTACATAATTTTCATTATGTGTATTAAAGCAACTAAACACCTCGAAGGTTTAAGTCTGGAAACATTGTCGTAAATGACATTTAATATTATCATCTTAACTAACCAGAGCCTAATAATTCGAAAGCTTACTCAAAAAGCTATTATTATAATAACACCTTATCGCATTCACTGATTGCAATCCATGATTTTTTTTGAAATAGTTAAAACAATTTTATATTTGGAAGAAAACCGACCAACTTTTTGTAAGTGATTCTCCAAAAACCATTTATGTCACCATTAAGTCTCTCTTGGGTACATACAATAAAAATAAAAGAAACTTTTAAATTTAAAAAAATATAGGTAAAATAATTTTGTATTTTTTAAATACGTTCTTCAAAATTTCCTAAAGTGAAAAACTGGAAAATATGAACCCAATCTTTTCAGAGAGAAAAATATCTACTAAAAATTATATATTTTTCTTTTTACAACAAAAATGTAGATTCTATTTCACTATCACAGTAAAAAAAGGGTAAAAAAGTAATATCATACACTTTTTAATTTATGTCTTGACTAAGAAAAAAACTTGTTTAATAAAGATATAAATAACATCTGACTAGCACTAGTATTTTTGTGTTTTTTTAAGTTAAATATTAAAATTTTAATTGGAAGTAACAAACATTGACGGAAATCAATGTTATAACAATCAATTTAGCCTTAGTTTTACCGGTTAATTTTGAATTTTACATAAAATCTTTGGTTTATTTAACAAATCACAAACTATAGGAAAGTGTTTTTGATAATGCAAAAAAACGGAATACTATCCAGAACTAACCCTAATATAAACCTGTAATTATCGAAATTTTATGTTTGAATTTTTTTTTACTATAAGTATAAAATTTTTAACAACTTTACACAAAACATATAGTTCTTTTAAAAAACTAAGTTTGGATTTATTATTTTTTCTTTTGTAACTGTAATTTGCTAGGTTTTGATAAAAAAAACTATAAAGAAATCGATTTTCTTTAAAAATTAAATTTCTTTTTTTATTCACAACTGTAGAAAAATAATTTAGATCAAAATTGAAAAACAATAAAAAAACAATAAATGTCTATTTTCATTCCTTATCCTCTTTATAGGGCATGTTTGTATTAAACAATAACCTTTATAAGCATATTATAAAGTTTGATTATGATATGCATATGACGTCGAGAAAAATTATTATTCTTAAAACTTTCTGTTTAATCTACTGGCCTACTTACCATCCTTAGCAAATTAGGTAATATTGCTACAGTTACAATGATTACCAAGATGTTATAAACTAATGATGCTTACTTGCACTTTTAGTTTTAAATTATTTTTCTTACATATAGGAAACTAAAATAACACTTTTAAACTCTTATGCTTCTACTTTTGTTTTTCTTTTAGGATTTTCTTCTTGTTTTTAGTTTAATACGTATTCATCTGATAATCCACGACATAATTACTTTTCCCTGTCTTTTCATAAATGGGTCTAAAAATCAAAAAGAGGGTGTATAAATATCTGAACTTTTATTAGAAAAAATCCCAACTACATGCTTTTTTGTGTCGATTTAAAAACTTCAAACCACACTGTGATACCTTGCATCAATGATCTATACCCTGCTTGTGGAAAGTACGAAAAAGCTTAATTATCTAAATAACTGCCAAAAAACAAATTTTATATAAAATATCTATTTACAACCAGACGCACTTAATTTTTAAGTAATGCTTAGCGATAACATTTTTTTTTCATTTTTAAATTTATTTAGGTAAAGTGGGTAAAAGTAGGTATATATATATATATATATATATATATATATATATATATATATATATATATATATATATATATATATATATATATATATATATATATATATATATATATATATATATATATATATATATATATATATATATATATATATATATATATATATATATATATATATATATATATATATATATATATATATATATATATATATATATATATATATATATATATATATATATATATATTATATATATATATATAATATATATATATATATATATATATATATATATATATATATATATATATATATATATATATATATATATATATGTATCTCGAATTTTTATTTCTAATCTGTGAAAGGAAAATAACAATTGTACTATTTGAAGCTAGTCCTGTCCATTATGCAATTAATAAATAAATTACAACACAATTTTTACCATGAAACACTTAACATAATTTGATTTAGTATGTCTTCTTTAATTTGGTGCAAGTAGCTTAAGTACTAATAGTAAAATTCGATGACAATCCTCTATTTCTGCTATTTTGGGAAAAGTAAACTAGTATTTTTAAAAAGTTAACATTTATTTTAAAAGTAACCAAAAACCAAAACTTTTATGTATAAAGGTATAATTAACTTGAAATACTGTAAACAACGTTACCGCAAATAAAGGCATCTTGCTATTTTTAATCCCTTTTTTAACGCAACACTCCGTAACTTTTCATAAAGACCATTTGTTACCTGCTGCTTCATTTAAAGTGAATATATTTAACTAATTATGCACTTTTTATTGATTTATTCGATAAATTAATTATTTAATAAATTTTACTCGCAGCCTTTAGGGTGATATTAATTAGAAATGCTGTCACTCAAAACTTTATCACAAACAGTCACTAAAAACGGCCAACACACTGAACAAATCCAACTGTCAAGTTAATAAAAACTTCTAATTATACAGAGTGCCCTGATAAGGTCGTCCTCCGGCGATATCTCGGAAACCGTTCATCGCATAGCTTTCGGAAAAAAAAATTATACTAAAACCGACCTCGAGAAAATGCTGGAAATTATTTTCAAGTTTCTAGTTCCACCGCTAAAAGACATAAAGCTAAGAATAAAATTGAAAACCAGGATTATTTAAAAATATGCCATATTGACTTATGTTGTTGGTAGTTTTCTCACAAACTATGTAAAATTAGAAAACTTTTTTTTAAGCGTTTTTGCTAACCTGTCAAACATTGGAACGGAGGAGGAGCAAATTTAAATTTGAAAAAAATTAAATAACTTCTTTTCGACTTAACCGATTTTGATAAACTAGGTCTTGTTTGAAAGAGTTCTAACCAGGGCTTAAGAAAAAATATTGGTATAATTAATTTATTTTTCTGTTTTATCCTTAAAGACTGATTTGTATCAAAGTAAAAAATTTTGTCATTTTTTCGAAAAATTTAAATACAATGGTATTATTATTATTATAAGCCCATTAAAAAAGTTAAAGAATTGGTAAAAGCCGCTTTTTGATATCTTAATTAATTCTTGACTTATTGTCGAAAAACTGCATTGCTCGTATCGAAGTGCTGTTTTCACCTGTTTCTTTACTTTTTATGCTTTTTTTTATTGTGCTTATACCATTGTATTAAATTTTTTTGAAAATATTGACAAAATTTATAACTTTGACACAAATCGGTCTCTAGGGATAAAACAAAAAAATAAATTAATAATACTAATATTTTCTCTTAAGCCCTGGTAAAGCTCTTTCAAACGAGACATGATTTATCAAAATCGGTTAAGCCGAAAAAAGTTATTTAATCTTTTTTCAAATGTACATGTGCTCCTTCCCCCTACCTATATTGGACAGGTTAGGGAGAAGTGCTTAAAAGAAAAAATTTCCTTATTTTACATAGTTTGTGAGAATTAACGACATAAGTTAATATGGCATATTTTTAAATAATCCGTGTTTTCAATTTTGTTCATTGTTTTACGCTCTCTAGCGGTGGAATTAGAAACTTGAAAATAATTTCTAGCATTTTCTTGAGGCCAGTTTTACTACAAATATTTTTTTTCGAAAGCTATGCGATAAACGTTTCCAAGATATCGCCGGAGGACGACCTTATCAGAACACCCTGTATAAAATTACCAAATAATCCTTTAAACAGGTAGCATAAAAATAAAAAAAAACTTGGAACCTATGCAAACGTTACAAACTTAGTTTACTTATGTTATACTTGTTTATTTAAACCGTTATATTAGACAGGTTTTAAATATAAATTGTTTTAATAGGTTTTGACCAATCTGAAACGCTTGTTCGAGTACCGGATAATTTTTGAAGCCGATTTTTCCAACAGAGGCCCCATGAAGATTTTTTTAAATAAGGGCTACAATTTTAAGTGCTCCTTTTTTAATGCTTTTTGATTTTGAGAAATAATTATTAATTAAGCTTGTCATCAATGGAGCGATAAAACTTTTGCGCGGTGGCTTGGGTACTTCTGAAAAATAAAGCTATGATTTTCCCATGAACCAGCCCTTGTATTAAGAAATATGTTAGAGCATTCTGTTTTTATTGTTAAATATTTTTGGTAGACATACTTTAGGCTTTAAACAAATGGCATAAAAAAAATTAATAAAAAATGTTAAGTTGAAATATCTATATTTTCAAAGCTAGTAAAGCAGAACAATAAAAACGTTTAAAAATTTTCCTAATAATGTTTTTATATTATATACATAACAAACAGCTTATAAAAAAACGTTTAAGCTAACAATTTTAAAAGCGATACATTATTTTTTGTTTGTATACATAAACAAATATTTTTACCACTTTTACGCTAATCTCTGGAAATATTAAGACGATACAAAACACTAAATACACATATTTTAGGTAGTTTATTTTAAAAGAAAACTAAAGTAAGAAAAAAAGGAAATCTAATATTTACAAAATATTTATTTTGTTGCCAATTGTTTTTTTTAACCTTGTGGTGATGCTAAGGTGGTAAACTTTAAAATAACATAAACTAAATTAGTATACTACAGAAATATTTAAAATTTTTACAGCAAAACTTACCAAGATTTTTTTGGATTACCGGTATATAAACACATATCAGAGACTTTTAGGACAATTACACCCATAATTAATAAAACTCCCAAAAACCTAATTTTAAGAATTTTATTTATAAATACAACAGCATTTAAAAAAATAAATAAGATGGGTTTAATTTAAATATGAATAAACTGGATAAGTTATTACACAGGCCCACAAAAAAATAAGTGGTGTGGGTTCTGAGTGTTGAACTAGGATTTTCTAAAGTAATTTTTTTGGGTGAACACGAATCTGAAGTCAAAATTGGGGGTCAAACAGCAAAAAATCAAGAAAAAGCGTAATTTCGGATATTAATGATTCTTTTTAATTTAAAACGTCAATATCTTAAAAACTATGAAGTAAAACGAAACTTTATGACACATAAACAATGTATTTTTAAAAGACTTTTCATTTAAGTTATATAACCTTTTTGTCTAAATGCTATATTTTTCGAGTTATAATCAAAAAACTGAATTTTCCAGATTTTTTCAAGGTATACCTCTGGAAAAATTTGTTTATTAATTTTTATTTTTGGATTTTTTCTGCAAATTTTAATTGATTTGGGATTCAAATAAACAAAATAAATTATTTATTATTAAAAAAAGAAACAAAAATCACATTAATATAAAAAAAATACTATTTTAGACTAAATTTTTTTGTCAAAATTACATTTTCGTTTATATCTCCTTTATTATTTATCTTTTAAAAAGGTTTATATAACTTTTTTATAGACGATTTAAAAAGCTGTGTTTTTGTTTCATATTTTTTTTTGTATCTCGTATAGTTTATATAGTAGTAGTCCAAACATTCCGTAGTAGCAGGTTTCTGCGGGTAAATGTACCGAGTCAGTTTTTTGGGGTTTTCTCGATTTTTTGGTGTTTGACCCCCAATTTTGACTTCAGATTCGTGTTTAGCAGAAAAAAATACGCCGGAAAATCCTTGTCCGACACCCAGCACAAACCACCTATTTTTTTGTGGGCCTGTGTTATTATAGTAAATCGTTAAAAAAAAATAATTTTTTCCTACAGTTTTGTATTTAACATTTAATAGGCAGCTTTTACAAAAAGCTACACACAATAGAAACGTAACATTGTTTTGTTGATAAGTAATTAACACCAAAAACATTTGCATCACTGACACTATCCCACATTATGACATCATCATAACATTACGTCGGTGTCACGTCAATACGTCGCGGCAAATTCGACGCGTGACAATTCGACGCGGTCAATTCGACGTACGACAATTCGTCGCATGCGACAATCCGTCGCATCGCAATTCGACGCAGCAGAATTCGACGCTGACAATGAGAAATATCGTTGAAATATCTTTGTAAAATTTGTGCCCCAAGATCGGAAACACCCTGTATAGTATTCAGCAATATCTATCAACGGCTAAATAATATACATACGGCCGAGTGATGATCGCGTTGTTAAATTTAGCAATGGACTTGGCAGTTTAGAATGTTTAACAAAACGTCATTGTCAGTGTTATTCAATGATTTTAGTAGGCAACCTGTCAAAATCTGACATTTTATTAAACATTCTAAACCGTTGTCAACTTAGCAAATTGTTAAAAGTTAACAACGGTTTAGAATGTTTAACAAAATGTCAAATTTTAACAGGTTGCCTACTAAAATCATTGAATAACAATGACAATGACGTTTTGTTAAACATTCTAAACTGCTAAGTCCATTGATAAATTTAACAACACAGCGATATTACCAAAAGATAAAGATACCTAAAAGAAGATTAGTGCAATTACAATATTTATAGAAAATACAAAATTAATAACTTTTATGTAGGGATAATTTAGACAAATTTAAAAGCCCTAAGTTCTAGTCGGTCATGGTTAGTTCTGGTAAGCAAAGCGGCTTTTTATTTTCCCCAATTATATATCAGACGTAAAAATGCAGAGACGTATTAGAAAAGACCCATGATTTGCTTTTTTTACATTAAATGCATTATTTAGAAAAAGCCTACTTTTTAAATAACGCGCCGAGTCTCTGCGACCAATTGTATCTGCGTCGAACTCTAAATGCGTCATATTTGACCGCGTCGAATTGTCGTTGCGACGAATTGCCGTCGCGCCATATTTGCCGCGTCGATTTGTCGCGCGACCAATTGTCCGCGTCGAATTGTGGTAGATCCCATTACGTCACTGAAAGATATTTTGATAATAGATCCTTTAATGGCCCAAATATTTATTATGAAATTACTGTTTAGAAGGGAAACAAACATATTTCAAATATACATTAGTTATCGAGATCATTACCTATTTTTTAATCAGCCATAAAAGTAGGTAAAAATATCTGATTGTTAAACCAAAAGATAAGGTGAACATTTTTAACTTTTTACAATTTTATTTATAACAACACTGACCACTACATTTATACATAGTAACAATACAATTATATGCATAAGTATACAGGGTGTGTCTAACTAAGTATCCAGTTAAAAGTATTGAGTGGACAAATAAATTTATGTTACTAAACACATCTGAAAATGCCAACTTTTTTTTAAGAAGGATAGTCATTTTAATTGTTTTTTTGTTTCTAAGTGAAACGTTTGATTAATTTTTGGTGTAATCAGCATTGGCAGAAATTTAAAAAAGTGTTTTAAAAGTGGTTTAACACATCTAGCTTTACATTTGAAATTTAAAAAAACTGTAATTTGTTTTCGTTACTCTAACGGCCGAGTGATGATCGCGTTGTTAAATTTAGCAATGGACTTAGCAGTTTAGAATGTTTAACAAAACGTCATTGTCAGTGTTATTCAATGATTTTAGTAGGCAACCTGTCAAAATCTGACATTTTGTTAAACATTCTAAACCGTTGTCAACTTGGCAAATTGTTAAAAGTTAACAACGGTTTAGAATGTTTAACAAAATGTCAGATTTTAACAGGTTGCCTACTAAAATCATTGAATAACAATGACAATGACGTTGCTAAATTTAACAACGCGATCATCACTCGGCCGTTAATCTAAAAGGTTACTAAGTTCGGTGCACCCTGTGTAACTGAGCATTTTTTATACAATGAATTATTTTTTTACGATTGGTTTATAAGAAACTATTGTTATAAAAAAATAAATGTTTTTAGTGACTATAGAAACGTCGGAATAGATTGTCTGTCAACAAAGTGTATATAGAAAGTTGTAGGTGTATTTAAAGTGAGCTTTAAATTAAATTGATCTTTTTTATACCTGTGATTTATTATTTGCATAAATATATTTTATGCTACATTTCATAAACATTTTAGCTGCAAATAATACGTCCAAATACACATATATGTATTTTTAAAAGCCCATATACAAGAACAAAATATATTGTTTCAGATAGTTCTTGTAATTAAATGTTACTAACCTATAACCTAGCCATTTTAATTTAGAAGTGACGTCATCAGCCTGTTTAACAACAAGGAATTTATTTTAAAAAGTAAAGTTATGAATAAATTTAATAGCCGGTAAAAGTGTTTTTCACGCCATTTTTTAAATTTCTTTAATGTTTTATTTATACGATGTAGACAGCTTAATTTTCGAAAAAAAAATATGACTTTCAGGTAAATAATTCTGTTGTCATTTGCTGATAACATATTTTAAAAGCATATTGTAAAAAACAATAAAATACTAGATTAAGGATAACTAAACATTTTTTTTGTTTCACATTATACACTTTTATGCTAGTTCTGGTTAGTCATATATCATAAAAGTACATTTAAATAAACATTATTTAACTAAATGATAAATTTGGAGCCAAATGTAAAGCATTTTGAATTATTTTTTTTTGTAATTTGCCTAAGAATATATACGTATTTTCCTGAATTCTAAAAACCTATTTTAGGTAAAAATAAGACTTTTTTTTATAAAACGTATCGTAACGCAGTTGGGACGATGGTAAGTGACTTTTAAAAAGTATTTTATTAAGGAAAATTATTAACACAATTTTATTAAGACAATACTCACGAAAATAAAATTTCCATATACACTTCAATTTTTTTTGTGATTATGGCAACGGTTTATTAATAAGAAACTTTAAATCCAAACAATTATTTCCAAAAGATGCGTATGAATTATCCGCGGCTGCCGCCCGCGGCGTGTTCGTTACCATTGCCGCGCTTGGTGGATACCAAACCGGAAATGCGAACACTGCCGCGGCTGAACCAAGTACGTCGAGAGCCGAATTTTCTTGGTTTTTCAGTCGCGACAAAGGATGTTCGTTGTTATTGCCGCGATAAATGGAGACGCCTTTGGTGGCGCCCATGAAAAATAGTTTTGCTTTAATCATTAGGTTTCGTTAAAAAGAAAAGTTAATCAAAATATACAAAAATTTTCATCAATGCAAACGGAAAACAAAAGTGATATTTTTTTAAAAGATAAAATATAATGGTCCAAAAGAAAAAAAGTCTCTGTCGTAATTGTTATATTACCTAATAAAGTAAAACTTGAAGCTCATATGAAAATACACTGCAAAAAATTAAAGGAGTAAGAAAAAATGGTGAATTTTTTAGTGATTTTTGGAGGGCTATATTTCTGTGAAAAATATTTATATCGAAATCGTAAAAAAAACATCTTGAAGCTTGAATATTCTAGTTTTCAGATCTTTTGACCAAAATTTTTTTAGACCGACAGTTACCGAGTATTTCGAAGAAAGAACACGAAAACAAAATTGTATTTTTTTTGTGTTTTTCCACGGGCTTGGAATTTTTTTTTACAATAAAATCATGGTATAGAGTTGATAGCCTGTTCATTTAGCTTCATTTTTCTTTTTCTTAATTTTTCTCTACGATGATTGGTTCCGGAGATATCCGACTTTAAATGCAAAAGGATTCTTTTGCCTTTAACCATCGATATCTCAGCAACCAATCATCGGAAAGAAAAAGCAGTTCCAAAATCGGCAATAAATTTCCTACAAATTTAGTTTGAGGCAGTTGAGTTTTTTTTATTCTTAATTTTAACATGGAAAAAGTGAAAAAATATCCTTGTTTCGAAAAATCCTCCGCTTCTTTGCGAATATTGATGAGAAGTCTAATGTTTGCACGAATTTTTATACCCTAATGCACCCCCAATAATCCTACAAATTGGCAGATCGAACGATCGAGTGATTTTTCTACCCTGTAACCTTCATAAAAATGAAAAATTGATTTTTTTTCAATTTTCTTACAATTGGGCATCTTTTATCCATTAAATTTGAAAATTTAAAAAAGAAAATGATTTTGAAAAAAAATTAAGGACCCCGCAATTTTCTTATGGAAAACGGGTTTTGGTCAATTCCTTTCAAACTTTGCTGCACAGTGATAGTCCTCAAAACGCTGATTAAAAGCCTTTACGGGCATAAAACCCGAAAATCCCCCCCAACCACCCCAAAATCACCGGGGATTTTTCTTATGAAAAATGAGTTTCGACCAATTGTTTTTTAAACTTGGCATGGTGATAGTTTTCGACACGCTGATCAAAAGTCTTCACGGGCACAAAACCCAAAAACTTCCCTAACCCCCCCCCAAATCACCTTCAAAAGTCACTGGGGATTTTTCTTATGAAAATGGGTTTCGGCCAACTGTTTTCAACCTTTGTACAGTGATAGTTTTCAATACGGTGATCAAAAGTCTCCACAGGCACAATACCCGAACCCCCCCCAATCCTCCAAAATGACACTTAAATTTTACTGGCGATTTCTCTTATAAAAGATGGTATTCGACTAATTGTTTTTAAAACTTTGCATAGTATTTTTTTTTACTTTGCATAGTGATTGTTCTCGACACGCTGATCAAAAGTCTTTACGGGCACAAAACCCGAAAACTCTTCTAACCCCCCCAAAATCACTATCAAGGATTTTTCTTATGGAAAATGGGTTTCGGCCAACTGTTTTTAAACTTTGCATAGTGATAGTTCTTTCTCAACGCGGTAATCAAAAGTCTCCACGGGCACAACCCTCCCGAAATCACCCTCAAAGGTCACTGGGGATAATTTTGACCGATAGTTTGGTCAATTGCTCTGCGGAATTTTTTGATTGTGTTGCCGAATTGTGGCCACACAAATAGTTAGAGAGCTATAGTCTGACTTTACGAAAAACACAAAACATTTACAATTTTTTTTCGAAAAACTCGATAACTGTCGCTCTTAAAAATTTTTGGTCAAAAGATCTGAAAACTAGCTTCAAGATGATTTTTACGATCTCGATATGACCATTTTTCACAGATATATATATATATATATATATATATATATATATATATATATATATATATATATATATATATATATATATATATATATATATATATATTATATATATATAGCCCTTCAAAAATCACTAAAAAGTTCACAATTTTTTCTTACTCCCTTAATTTTTTGCAGTAGTGTATTTCAAAAACAGTTATATTGTAGGAAATGATACCACGCTTAAGATTTTGTGCAGAATTAAAAAAAATGGCCACATTTTTGTGAGTCACTTTGTAGACAGTGTCTTTATGATAAAAAAACTGGAGATATTTTTCATGTACACACTAATGGGCGACCACAACTGTGATAAAACAGTTAAGAACAAATACGTTTGTGTATGAATAATTTACATAAAAGTCGATAAATTTATATATGGTTTTCAGATAATCACACAAAACCACTTCACCCAGTCGTATTTGGACAGTATAAAATTTTAAAATATTTTAAACCCAAGAACAAATTTAACGAGTTTTGTTATAAATATTTTATTAGTTTGAAAAGGCTCTTAACAGTTCTTTAAACATATTGTTTTAACTAATTTGTACAATTCTTAAAAAGTACGCCATTTTTCGATTTTCTCAGTATGTTTTTTCTGTATAAACACTTTGTTGATCAGGAAAATAGTACAAAACTCTGTCCTAACTATTTAAAAATACTAATGTTAAAGCATATAAAAACAAAATAAAGTTCTTTATAGGTAAGAGTCTTAAGGAATATTAAGGATACATTGCCACGTCATCAAAGTAATGTGAAAATATAAACATTCAAAATGAAACTTAAACCTAGTATTATTGCCACATTCCAAAATATATTATTTATCATCTATAAGTAATCACATTTATTGAACAAGAGATTATAAGAAACTAATCTAAAAATGAGATGAATCACATACACTGATTTTTACAATATTATACAATTAATTTGAAAATTTGAATATTTTAATTTAATAACTAACACATCTACTGTATTATAGTGGAATGTAAAAACAATGAATTTACGCGCGATGCCAATTTTGTACTTTAAAAAAAATAATAATATTTTTCAAATTTTTATTCCGCAACCTATTAATAAAAATACTGACCACTTTGGATACAAGAAAAATACCAGTAAGCTATATAGTATTTTATGGCCTATAACGTTTAATTAGTGAGATATGGCAAAATATATTTAACATTATTTTTTAATTTTTAAACATTTATGGGCACTGCAAAAAAAAAAATGTACTAAACATATTTCTAGTTTTAATTTAGTTATTTAAAAAGTATACTCAAATATAGCTTAATCGGTATTTTTCAAAATATCTGTTACCTTGTATCAGAATACTGTACAATTGGAAAACTTGGTTTTTAATATCTTCTGATTATAAATATCGACTGTTTTTCATACTAAAAAAATAAAAATATAAATAGATTTTAGGAAAATACAAACAGAAAACAAACATGGCACAGAAGCACATAATTAAGAACCAAGTTTAAATATTGTTAGTAAAAAATGCAACGTCACTATATTAAAGCATTTTATTTTATGCCAATCCTCAGTGATATAAAACCGATGCAAATTTTTAAAGCTATTCATGAAAATTATTAATTTTTGTCACTGCACTCTAGGAAGACTACAAAAATACTTATAAGCATTGTAAAGCTAAATAAATATTAATACAGTGCCTCTAAAATGAGAATAATTTTAAAACTCTGTTATATTAATATGTGTCGGCTAACCTTTAAGTATCATAGTACTGGATTAATCGTTAGGCCTAGTGTGAAACTGCCAAATGTACTGATCAGGATTTTCAAATTAGTTTTTATTTTTAATCAATAGATTAAATTTTTATCATTAGGACATACATTTTTGACTGAATTATTTTCAATTAATTTACAAATAATAAAAGATGTAGGTACAATATTAGTTTTAAAAAATAAAAATATATTTTTGTAATCTTCTCCTAAAATCAAAATGACAAATTACGCAGTGGCTAAAGCGCGCTTACAAACACATTTTAATGATTTCATCCATATTAAGTCTAAAGTAAGTTGAATGGATGAGAGATGATAGTCAATCAGTGTGCTATTACACCCAGAATCTGTCAATTACAGATTATTCTGTCATCGTCAATCGTAATCCTTCTCCACGCGGTTCTTCAACTGTTCCTGATTGGTCCGAAAGAAGGATAGTTTCAGTAAAATTATTTATGTCGACACGTGACAATTATTAAATGTCAGTGTACACAGCAAAATGGCTAAGAATAGGGAATACATGAAACTAATAAAAGGCTAGATTCTTTTTTGAAGTCAAAATCAATGTTAGTTTTGGATCAGATATTTTTTTAATATTTCGTCTACTTTTTGGTTTAAGTCTCTAATATCCAGGCAAGTTCATAAATGTAAATAGGGTTAATAATTTATTTCTACTGCCATATTCTCTTTATTGTCTAAAAAATTAGAATTTATTTAAAGGACAGGCCAATATATGTTAGTAACTTTAAAAGGCAATGCTATAAGGTTATATAGTAATGAATAACAGTTCAATCACGTACTGAAGTGTTAATAATGCATATAAGTTTTTTTTTTTCATCTAACTTAACATTCTGTAAGTTGTGTGACTGGTTGGCTTTGTTTTTAAGTTTACCAGTAATATTTATTAATCCACTGATGTTAAATATTTATAATCTGTTCATTTTTGACCGAAAAAAACACCGGGACAAACATGTATTACATTGGTTCAAAAGTCAGTAACCACGGTTATTTGCTAGATGTTTTTTTAATCAAAAATAGACATATTCTAGTTAAAATATGTGCAGTATTCTAACTTTTAGTTATAAACAACGAATAATCAAGGTTGGTCTACTTTAAGGGTTAGTATGGCGCCTATTTTATTTCTGTACATTAACAAAATTATTTCTTCAAGAAAGACTAACATTTATACTTGTTCTGATGACAGTAATGTATTCTTTTTTTGTTATATTCTTATTCCAAAGTCAGTCTAAAAACCTCATTAAGCCAACAAGTAAAGGGTAATAAAGACTTTCCTTTTAAGAAATATTAAAGTATAATACTTAACTGAGGCACCAAAAGTCCAGAACTTGAACCTAATGCAATGGCTTAATAATCATGTTTCCCATGGTGGAAATTGTTTTAGTTAGTTCTTATAACCTATTTATGGGTCCTACAGAACAATCTACAATTTTACATTAACGTCAAAAATTATGTTAAAGGGCTACGAATATACCTCTTTAGTAAAGTAACGTCTTTTAACTAATATGCTCAGTCCATTTTTTGAAATTATATTAACGTGTTGTGGAAATGGCTTCTGCCAGTAACTTCATCCAAAAAACTAACCCCTATTATATCAAAACTTACATAATGTAGGAAACATTTTTTATATAAAGGAAAAATAATCCATAAGGTTCACCTGCACAAGTATTTCTGTTCCCGTATTATATAAACTGTCTTACTACAATCCAAAAATAGACGATATGATATGGTATTTAGGCTTTAAACATTTAAGACTGTCTTAGATAAACAAAAGTTTGTTTAATCTAACATAAGTAGGTATCGAATTTATTAATTTGGTAGAATTATCAAAAAGAATCTGCCATTTACGCTTTCATAGAAAACGGACTATTTGAAGCTTTTTATTTGGCAAGCATTTAGATATAAATTGTAAATTAGTAAAGGTTATAGATTAATTTTATTATATGAAAAGCTATTCGTGGTTAGTTTTTCTTTAAATAACCTTATTTATGACCAAGACATATTAAAACCATATTGTAAAATAATTAACAGGTTTCCAGTCTGTATATTTTAAAACTTTTGTTATGTCTTTTGAGAACATTTTTACAGTAAAGCAACGCGGACTTGTTTCTGAAAATGTGATAACGGTCAGGTAAACAAAGATAAAAACATCTTAAAATTATTAAACTACTTGTCATTAAAAACCAAGGTAATTATTATCTTTTGTTTTTTAAAATTTTTAAAAATTGCTCTTATTTAGGAAATTGCGCTTATTTAGAGGTTGTTATTTTCCGAAAAAGGGAATACTAGTATATTACGTATCAAGTACATACTAGTCAAGTAAAATAACTTTTCTGGTGACGTTCGCATACTTTTTTTCGCATTTTTTAGATAATTGCCTATTTTGCATTTCATATTAAAATCAGTTTATAATAACAGTTACTGAGAAAATCTTAAAAAACGTAGTAGTCTGACGTCTGACGGCAATCTAAACCTAAACAGGATGTTGTTTTTTGTAATAGGCCTTTTCATCATGTGACAAGCGCAAGCGCAGTCGCCATGTTGAAAAAGCGGCAATTCAAAAGTTTCGTACTGTTTTGATCGACAATGACTGGGAATGCAGTATTATCTCCCCAATTAAATCATTTAGTGGAAAAAATCATTGATGGTGCTTCACTGATTTATAATTCAGTTAAAGCCCATAATTGTACGCAATTAAAAAGGTAGCTTAAATGTCATGGACGTCTTTAAAAAGGAAAAAGAAGTGAGCTAATTGAGAGATTAGGCATCATTACTTCTTTACTATACAAAAAGTATCTATAATTTTATTCTAATTAGACCTACCACATATATACAATTGTTATATTGATTAAATTGTATTGTATTTAAATGATTTATAGCGTGTATCACTCTTACATACTCCATAACAACACCACTTCTTCGTTCCTTTTCGTACTGATATCATTATAATAATCGATTTAAAAAACTTATTTGCTAATTAAAGCACTTTTTTCTTTATTTTCGTATTTCTTTTTTTTTTAATAACTATACTTTCTTTAGTCTTTTTTTATTTTAATTATGTGTTTACAGGCCCTTTAACATGCTTGTTTACAAAAAACAGTACGAAAAAAATGGCTGATCCTGAGCATGCGCACAAAAAAAATTGTGATGAAAAGGCCTATTAACAAAGGTTGACAGCTTCCAAATAAACTCATCCTTAAAAAGCGATTTTTTTAACGATAATTATCGAAATGGCTGATGAAAACGACTCGGAAGATATCTTTTTTCTTGTTCTGCGAGTGCAGAAACTCTAAGAGATTTAAAGGAATTGACGAAAACCTAATGCTAGCCTATTTTTGAGAAAAGGTAGGCTATTTTATTTTGTGCAAAGGTAATAATTTCATTTGTTTTAGTCCTTGCAGCTTTTTGTTTGTGGGCTACAAACCCTATGATCAAAAGCACAATACAAATCAATGAAAATACGAATATTTCACAATATTTCACTTACTTGAAACTCCAAAATGACAAATATGAACCTAAAAAATCAAAAGTTTTGACAGTGGAAAACGTCACAATGTTCTGAATGAAGCTCCAAACGACACGTTCCTGTTAATGAAAGTAGTATTAATTTTTGGGCTGAATAGTGCATGTCGGCGTGCAGAATTATGCAGTTTAACAATAGAAAATATAGAAGATACCGGAACGATTGTAAGGTTACGCGATACCAAAACAAAAAAAAATACGTGTATTTACCGTGGGCGCAGAATGCAATGGGTTTAAAATCTACGACAAGTACTTATTATTAAGATCCAAAACAGTAAGCCACAATCGATTTTTTTTATTCTATCGTTATGGAAAATTATACAGTAGTACAGCCAGTTGGCATTTATACTTTTGCAAAAATTCCACAAAAATTGCGGAATAGTTTTCTACACTTTTCTTGCAGACAGTGGGGCTGATATTCAGGTTTTCAAACGGCATGGGGGATGACGATCCACAAGCGTAGCTGAAGGATACGTGGAAGAAACCATTGGTAATAAAATAAAAAAAAATCAAAAGGATATTATATACCATGAACACTGATAGACTAACCTAAGAAGTTCCTGTAGGAATTGTGGTTAATGAAAAAGACCTTCAGCAACAATTGGTTGATACAGCGGGGTCAAAAGTTATAACGTTTTTTAATTTACACAATTGTTTTTTTTTAATATTTATAGTCACACTGTTAAAAAAGGCATTTTCTTTCTTGTTAAATTGTGTTTTTATAGAGTAATGGTTGTTATGCTTTAATGGTTGCTATGCTGTAAAATAGTCTATTACTATATGATTTTGAGGTCTGTAATGTAGTGCATTACTGTACAAAATGCGAAAAATTATATTACATCGATGAATACGAACATAATGATAATCGTATTTTTTCCTTCATATAAATCTTATTAGAGCAAAATACGGTACTTTGGTGATAAATAAAGATTTATGACATTTTTCTTAATGTTTGGGGGGGGGGGAGTTTACCCTCTTTGAGGGATGAGATATAATAAAAATCTATTAAAATGACAAGGATAAAAAAAATTATGACAAGTCTTTTTTCTTTTTATTTCTACGCCTTTTTATTACCTTTTCGTAATAGGAAGAGGCTTTTACGAGGGGCTTTTTTCTATTAAAATAACAAGAAATAGTTGTTTCATAGTTTTGATGACTTGAAAATACAAAATATTTTTTTAGAATTTTTTAAAATGTTTAATTGTTTTTTGAATTTTTGGGGATGATTTTACCTTTTTAGAGAGCTTAATGGTGCATAAATCCTCACTTATTACCATTTTTTGCTTTACTAAGGTATATAAAAAAAAATACGACAATCAGTTTTCATATTCATCGATATAATCTAATTTATTCCGGTTCTCGGAAATTTTTAACCTCTAATCAGGGGTAATTTTTTAAAATTTTCGAAAAACAAAAAATAATTATCATCATGGTTTTTAATGACGAGAAATTTCATACTTGTACGATATTTGCATCTCTTTTTTCTGATTGCTATCACATTCTCAAAAACAAGCTTCAGAAAGTCCAACAAAAATGGGAAATAACATATTTTATAAACACATGCACAAATTAAGCTACTTTAAAACAAAATGAAATTAAAAAAAAAACAATCATAAGCATTTGCAATGAAAATGAAGTTGTAAAAAAAGGGAATATTAACGCTAGTATAAGATGGTTAGCAGTCATAAAAATATTTTTATTCGGTAAAATCTAGTAAAATCTCCCTAGCGCTTTCGGCTCATAACTCCAACTATAGTGCCAAAATCTCTACAAGAAAAACATAAGTAATCAAAGTAACTTCCCACAAATTTAACCTCCTAGTTAATTACTAGTTCGTGCTATTATTGTAAGTAACAATCTTAATATGTAATTTTCAAAAAAAAAAAACTTAGTCCTGCATATTTAAATGCAAACCATGGAAAATCAAAAGTTATAACAATAGAAATTTCGTCTTTGTCAGTGAGGCATACTCAAAATGAGTATATTATATAAATGTATTAAAAACTTGAAAACTGATGTTAAGTTTAAATAGCGCAATCCAAAGCCGACAATTTATTTACATGCAAGAATTTGGTCTAAAATGAATTTATTTTATAAAAAATTTATTTTATAATCTTGATAAATGTATACTTTAAACTATTATTTGGGGTCGTTAAAACCAATGTAAAAGCATTAAAACGGCTCATCATTTACAGAGTGGTACGTATTACTTAATAGCTGGTGGCATTGGAATTCTTGATTATTGGAGTATCAATTATGGACATATATATTTCACCCACTGCATAATTAAAAATAAAGTCTGATGATTTTCCAGTCATAGCAACATATTTCTGCTTCTATTTTATTCTTATCTCGGTAATTTTTGATCTAAAATAATTTACTTTTATAATTATTATATTTATACAGGTTTAAAGTTTCGTAATATACATCTACAACCGATGTTAAATACAGGGTAATTCCTAAGTTGAGGCTTTTTTTTTAACTATGTATGAAACTCGTTAAAATAAGCAAATTTTTTAAATATTTTTAAAAACCCAAAAATAACAAAGCTACATAAATTTATTTGAAAGTGTGTCTAGTGCGGGCCTGGGCATAAAAAGATAGTTTATTTCTTATTTACGTTTTCTTTTAATGTTAATCACGCACAATAAATCAGTCGCATTGTTTTTTTCGGACGAGGAGAGGATTCATTTTAATTTTATACTATTGTTAAATCGCGAAAATGGCACAATCCAAAAACAAAAAATACGTGGATATGCTCCTCATTTATGGAGAGTGTCGTTAATCTGCGACCGTTGCTTCGAGATTGTACGCACTACGGTTTCCCTTACGTGCTCATTCTGGATCCATGTACTCGGGTGATTGCAAGTCAGGTCGGTTTAAGTAAAAAAAAAGTGTGGACAACAATGCGGAAAAATCACTTTTAACGTGTCCAAGCACTACAGCCAGAAGGCTTCTTGGGCGGTGACAACTTACTTAAGACAGGACCGTATTCGACACACTAAATGAATGTAAGTTTCTTATTTTTTAGTATTTTAAAAAAAGTTATTCAAAAAAGTTGTTTATTTTAATGAGTTCTCTATACAGTAAAAAAAGCGTCAACTTAGGAATCACCCTGTATATCTCGCCAATTAATTAATTCATTAATTTCTTTGGGTGATTTATCTTCCTTTAAATTGGGATTTTTCGAAGGTTTTATATATTGGTTGTTTTTTGATATCTAGGGACTATATAAAATAAATTTTTAAGCGGCGGGGTAATTTACAGAAATATTCTCTTGCGGTGGAAGTAAAAACGATAAATATAATTTAATTTAAATTATTTAGTTACTCAGTGCTCAGAACAAGCAGAAATATCTATTTAAAAGTTCTCTTAAATTATTAGCCTTTAATCTGCACGAAGCAATAAGCAGTCCAAATCAATTCTGCAAATACTTCAAAAATGTTTATTAGTATTTGCTTTCTAGCTGGTCTAATCAAAATTATTTTAAGAGGTTTCCCTACTGACGAATGATTTTTCTATTTTATTATTGGCTTTTCTATTTTCAAAAGTGTTCTTTACGGACAGTTGATTTTTCCTTAATTTACTTTTTTATTTAAAGCATTTGGCCCTATAAATTGCGCAATCAAGAGTTGTAAACGCTGCGCAAGTTTAAGCTAAACATAAGAAACAGGCAAGAACAGTTTCATCGGTGTTTTATTTTATTGTTCTTAAATAACTAGGGATATAAAGACCAGACTTATAACCGATCTGAATTTATAGACAAAACCTAAATAATATTTGTTTTTTAATAAAATAAGACTCCTAAATAAAAGATTTACGAATAATTTTTTAGCTGTCCAAAAGTTTCGTCTAATCCTAATGTTTTTTTAACTTTGTCACTTTCAGCCCGATTTTTGTGAACCAGTCTGTCGACCGTACACCATATTTTAGAATAATAAATCTAATTTTCTAAGAACCTATTATACTGCTTACAACTTTTTTATATCGTGGTAAATTACAGAAAATTGGTTTTAATTTAATTTTTTTAAAACTTGTGGATAATCATTGCTTCAACGGGTTTGCACCGAAGGTAAATATACATTAAATATATTTTTTAAATCATCCTGTTATATTGTGTTTTATTACACTTATTGCCAACTGCCAAACTGTGCGAATTGTTATGAAATAATAACTAGCACAAGAAGCCTATGTTTTATTAACTTTTTTTATATATATATATATATATATATATATATATATATATATATATATATATATATATATATATATATATATATATATATATATATATATATATATATATATATTTACACTGAGAAACCATGTCCAAAGGAATATGTTCGTTTTCGTTCTGTAAAACTAAGCATAAGAAAAAATAAAACTTCTAATAGAAAGATTATTTTAAATTTCTTTAAAAAAAAGACAAACGTTTTTGTTTTGATATAATGATGGCTTCGACTAACCAAGGTTTACTTACTGCTTACTCTAATATTTATACAATAATTTCTTAAATGTTATATGTTATTATCTGTGATCAGCTTTATCATTAATATTTTAAGTTTTTGTTTGATTTATGTTCAAAGAAAAAAATACAAAAATAAAGTAAAAAAATATGTTCCTTGCGAAGTTCGGTCTCAGATGTTCAAGAATAAAGCATAAACGCGCTAAACCACGATGCAATGAGTTTTTTCCATAGTCGTTCAGAATTAAAAAAACAATGTATATTACAAAATTACAACAAATTAATGACAATATCCACAAAGGTAAAAGAGGATATATGAAAGTAGGGAAAACTTTAGAATGGTTGTTGGTGGAAAGCTGTTTGTTTTTCTTTTAAAATTTTAATGCAAATACAGAATTGCTTATAAATTTTTAACGTTTGCAGGGTACTAAATTGAGTAAGCTAGATATAAAATAAATACCTATTTTTATATTATTGTTAAAAATGTATATTAAACGGAAAAACATGCCTAATTTAATACGAAGATGCGGTTAGAGAATGCACTAAATTTATATAAAAACATAATAACTACAAAAAAGCATGCATTGGGTGATGCAAAAGAAAAATAAGACTTAAAAATTTAATAATCAGAATGTAATACTACACTGTGTACACGGACGGTCAAAAAACCTAAAATTTATACTAAAAAATATGTAATAAATGCAACATAGTACAAAGACAACTTTTAAAACTGCGACTGCATATTAAAGAGAAAAAAATCCTTTAACTGGCTTATAAGTTATGAAACGTCCTGTATAATAAGGAATTTAATTTAGACCGAGTAACAATAAAAATTCATCTGTTACTTTAGGTAACTTAAAAATTCAGCATTTATTTTTCTTTCACTATTAGGTTTTTTAATAAATATTTTGTAAGCAGTTGCCTTTGCACTTTGTTTTAAAGTGTGAATAACTTTTACTGATGATCAGATTAAATTAACACCAGCCCTTGTGTAATAACAACTGAATTATACAAAAATCAGTGATGGTGCGTGTGAATTTCTAGTGATCTTAAAACCGACCATTGTTTAAACCATTATAAAATATCTAAATTTAATTTTAACTCTTAAATATGTAAAAAAATACCTAAAAAATAATAAAATTATAAATGCATTACAAAATAATACGAGCAGCCTTTCGTAAAAACAACAAATGTTTTATTGGCGAAAAGCTACGTCAACATATTTATCAATACAAATACCTTTAAAGAAAAAAAAGTTATCAAGTCCAAATTTTTAATTTCGGGTGGCTTAAATATTTTTAAATTATCATTTTTTGTATAATTTGTGTCTCAATTTGGCGAATAAGTAAAATCTGGCTCATTTTCCAGGTTGGAAAGGAGGTTAAATGAAAAAGGTTTAAAGAAACTTTATAAAAAATTACAATCCGTTTATCATTTTTAGTAATTTTTCAGTTTTTGTTTAGACTATGAAAAATATTTTACCCAGGTGATATTTTAAATGATATTAAAACATTAAATAAATCTAAAGCAAGTTTTCCCCCGCGTGCGTCGCCGAGCGGAACATAGGAAATCCCATGTAAATTTTAAGGGGGTCAATTATTGGCTCCCCTGCACATTTTACAGAAAAAATGTGAGATAACTTTTTGAAGAGACCAATCTGACAAGCCCTCGTGCCAAGTTTCAAAAAATTTTAATAAGCGAATCTAGAATTATTTAATTAAATGTAATTGCAAAATTACCAAATTTTCGGTTCAAGTGAAACCAAACAAACACCAGTAAAATGAATATTTGTCCCTGACATGAGGAAAAATGTCAATAAATAAGTGACAGTCGGTATTTGAAAAAAAAAATGAATTATTCGATCGACGACAAAGTATCCATAATTAAGCGGCATTATGCGGGAAACAGTTTTAGAGCAGTATTTAAAATGTTTTCAGTTTATTTCCCCACCAAGCCCATTCCGTCCATTTCAACTATTAAACGTATTTTCAGTAAGTTCGAGTCCAAAGGTACCGTTATAAATAATTGTAAATGTTTAACTCGGGATATCGAAAAAGAGCCAAAAAAAGAAAGAACAGAGATCTTAATATTCTACTGAGTATGGAGAAAAATAAAATGGTTAGTACGAGAGTTCTTGGACAAGAAGTAAGTAAACTTCATACAACGGTATTACACACTTTAAAAAATCACAAATATTATTCGTATAAATTCGAAAAACTTCAAGAGCTGCAGAAAGGAAATGAAGAGCAAAGAATGACATTTTATTTTAAAATGATGGAAAGAGCAAATATCGATAGGAATTTTTTAAGAAATATTTGTTTTACCGATGAATGTACATTTACCCTCAACAATGAACCAAATGTTCAGAATTGCCGGTATCGCTTTGTTCATACTCGGGCACCATATCATTGGACCCTTTTTATGGACTATAATCTGACAGCAGAAACCTATTTGGACTTATTTCAAAATCAAATTGGACCCGCCTTGGAAGAAGTTGTTCGGGAAGATCAAATGATCTGGTACCAAATGGATGGTTGCCCCGTCCATAATGCCCGTTTGGTTAGAGAGTACCTGGAAAATGCTTTTAACGGCAATATTATTGCCAGGTCGCCTGATCTTTCACCGAATGACTTCTTTCTGTGGGGTCACTTAAAAAGTGTCATTTATAAAAGTGTAAAATTTGAGAATTTAATAGCTGGTTTAAATTCAAAACGCTATTTCGTTAGAATGTAATAAAATTTCGCAATATCAACTTAGCAACGTTAGAAATTAATTTTATGATCGGTTGGGATATTGTTTAGGGGGTTGTTTGAACACTTGATTAATTAATGTTTTTATGTAATTCTCTATTATTTTTAAAAATGTTATTGTATTTTATTTCATTTTATTGTTCCTAGTAAAATATAAGGAGTTCAGTTCTCTCTTTTTTCGGATCTATTTTCGATCTTCTGAGTTAAACATTTACAAATTATTGATTATACGGCTTTGGACTCGAATTTACTAAACGTATTTAATGGTTGAAATAGACCAGATAGGCCTAATGTGAAAATAAGTTGAAAATATTTTAGATACTGCTATTGGTTCAATTAAATTATCGTATGATAAAATTATTTTTTTAATGATCGATAGTAATAATTGTTATTAGTTAAACTTAATTGTTACATTAAATAAAAGGTTTAATAAAAAATAATGTTAACGTGTCTTTTACTTTGAATGTAATGGTTGTGAGATTGATGAAACGAAAAAAAAACATTCCTTGTATTCCGCTGTACGTCAAATTTGACAAAGCCTTATAACAAATTGTTTGCTTGTGGCTGGTGTCTGTTTGGTTTTCACTGAACCGAAAATTTGGTAATTTTGCAATTACTCTTAATTAAATAATTCAAGATTCGCTTATTAACATTTTTTGAAACTTGGCACAAGGGTTTGTCAGATTGGTCTCTTCAAAAAGTTATCTTACATTCTTTCTGTAAAATGTACTGGGGAGCCAATAATTAACCCCCTTAAAATTTACATGGGATTTCATATGTTCCGCTTGGCGACGCACCACCCGGTATGTTTAATATGGACCTGGCATAAACTAATTTCCCGAAACCAATAATGTATTATTTATATTGTCAATGATTATAACAGGGTTTTTATATAATTCTCTCCATTTGACAAAAATGTCTTTTTAATTCTGTTAATTAAAGAAAAAATGTGACATCAAGTATTGTTCTTTTTAGCTATTGTGATTATGTCTATAGTCAATCGGAATTGGATGTAAAAAGTAGCCAGTAGGAGAAGTCTACATTTTACCGAAACAATCATGAACACCAAGAAGCTGCCGATTTAGAAGTGACGCTGATACTTGCAACACCAGATTGAGCAGTACGCTGTACATAACAAGTAATGGGCTGGTACAAATTTTTTTTATTCATAAAGTTATAAATTTAATTAATTTGTAAGTTTTAATTTACTTTTTTTTTTAATTATTTAAGATGCGTTTTTCTGACTTTGTAAATTTATGTGTTATTTTATTCTGTTTCTTCTATTTTCATGATTTGTGATGTTGTTACTGGGTTAAATGTAGGAATACTGGTACCTAAAGCTAAATTTCGCCTAGTATTAACATCACAACGGCCATAGCTTCATGTTATTTTTATTGTAATGAATATTAATTAATTCGTAAATAAAAGACATGTATTATTATTATTATTATTATTAACAGCTTTAGATAAACAAAGTCTATTATAAATGCAAAACAAAATTATTCAATATTTATATCTAAACGTAGGGTTTAAACTTTCAGTGTCTACTTAACAAAAAGGTTTCTTCAAAAAAGTATGGGTTACTTGGTAATACCATTGAACATAAATTCAGGAAAAAATAAAAATTTTAAACCCGCAAATCTCAAAAGCTGTAAAAATTTTATAAGCATTTAGTCATATCTTTACAATTTTGAACAAAAATCATTTCACTCAAATTTTTTATCCAAGACAGAATGCTACTTATACGGACATTTTAGCAATAAATGGTTTAAACAATGGTAAAAACTTTTAAAAGGTCTAGCGTTTGGAACTTACCATTTCAGTCGTGAGGCAGTTAATTGCATGTTCAACTGTTTTTTTATGGTGTTTACTTGACGAAGTACTGGAGCCTTGTCGTAAAGGAGTTGTTGGACAGCCTGGAGATAAAGTATGTAATATATTTTTTATTTTATCTATGTATGACCGAAAATTAATCTGTTAAAAACTTATATTAAAGAATGAAATCAATTTAATTAACACATGAAATTACAAATTATGAGTACATGCATGGGAATTTTGTAAATGGTAATAAAAAGAGATAAATTTCGCAATTGTGGGCATTTTGGTAAAAAAATCAAATACTCTACGAAATATCCGAAACATAGTTAAAAGTTCATCTAATGTTTTCGTATTACCTCATTTTTAAAGGAATCCGATGAGCCAGACAGCCCATCTTATTACTTTTAAACCGAGTAATGATTGGTTATATACAGAAAAAATAAACTAATAAAAAAAGGGCAAATTGATTTTCTCCAAACTAGTTAAATAAAATATTACAGTTAGTCGATATCAAATATTTAAGTATTAATGTTATTATTTCAAAACTGGTTAAATTTAAAAATAAGTGCACTTAAAAAAGGTAGGCAAGGGAGTTTGAAAATTTTATAATATCTAGAATATTTTCAGTATGTTAAACGTTTTTTTTTTGTTAAAATAAATATTTATTAAAACTATTTTATAAAATATCTGTTTTAAATAATCTACAAGTAAGTGTACATGCTCTTACGCTGTTTAAAGTACCGTCTTTGTGATGTCATCTTGTACCACTAAGAGTAATCCAAAGGATTGTTGTTGCTTTTCCTCAAAAATTCTTCAACTAGCAAATGCTATACCGCTTTTTTAAAAACGTAATTTTTCATATAAAATAAACACGAAGCTATAAAACGTTTGTAAGACATAGGATATCTTGGACTTGGCTGATAAAGCCGTTAACTGTAATTCACACATATAAAAAAACACATTTAGTGTCTTGCTACATCATGTCGTAAATATAATTTGGTAAAATAAATTTTACTCTTTAAACTACAAAAGAAACCATTTATTTAGTCATTAGACAAGAGTAGGATCAAAATGTATACGTTTTTTTTAAACATGCATCCTTTTTTTAATTAAAAAAATTATAAAGATTTTTGTAACCTTTTCAATAAAAAGTAATTTAATCATATATAAAGTTAAATTATTATTTGTATCTTTGTGAATATGGTTTTTTTTTGTATGTTTTTGGTAAAAATTTAGTTATTTATTAAATTTACCGAAAAAAAAATATCAAGAAATCCCAAACAATTATAATGTTCCTATCCTATATTACGTAAACGTTTACTATATTTCTGAATATTTTTTTTGTAGATTTAATGTGTGACGCATTATATTTTTACTAACACGCTGCATTTTATTTAAATATGTAAAATCCTGCGAATATTAGCAATCTTAATTACAAAAAAAGCATGCTATAATATTAAATTTATACCTGGTAATTTAGGAGAAGCATGCAAATTACTTTTTATTTTATTATTCTATCAAACAGACAATTACTTATACATAACAATAACACAATTTAAAGAGTTTTTAAGTGTTTTTGATAATGTTTAATTTTACTTAAAAGTTTATTTACCGTTAATAGTAAAATTTTGGTTAATGAAAGCAGCAAAAGCAAAATGAACATGAACATTATGTAGTGATAGAGTTTTGTAATTATAATACAATGTGAATACATAAACATCTAAGTTTTCTGATTGTTACCAAAAAATATGAGGCAGAGCTGTGTATTGTAATGTAATACACACGGTACATGAGACTCTCAACTTTATATTTGAAAAATCATGCAAAAATTAAAAAAGTAAAAATAATTTATGTATTCTTAATTGCAATAAAACAAGTATATTGGCAACCCCAATTTGTACTAGGATATTCTCAAGAGTTCGCGCTCTTTTATTTAAATAAAAACAGTCAAGGAAAATGTAGTTCCATAATGCAAATTAGGATTTTCGTTTTAAAATGACTTTTTAAAATACACCTTCAACACCTATTTCTTTAAAAACATACCGGCAGCGAACATCGTGTGACGTTATATTTGGTTCGGATTCCACATTAAACTGTAAATTTCCCTTACATTACATTACCCAGACCTATTTATGGTAGTTCAGAATAGTAATTACTTGTATAACATCTGGACTGTAACTATCATGTTCTTTAAAAGGTGCCATATCTAGATATCACGTAAGTGGAGTAAAAAACGCACACTTCCAATGACCTTTATTTGCCAACATAGATACAATAATTTTCTAAAACATTGTCTTAAATTGCGATGCCTCCTAACTGCTTAAAACGTGTGACAAGCGTTAATGACACGTCGATCATTTTCCAAAAACATCAGTAACAATATATGTAATATCTTTTTCCATTTCTGTTTTGCGTATCTCAGAAATAAGAATAAAAGTCGAGGCATCCCTTCCAGTGGCGGCTCCTATATAAGTGCACATGAGCAGTTGCCCTCCTACGAAAAACACTAAACCACACACATATTTATTGAAACACATACTTATCCAGTTAATAATTTATTTTTTATAATTATAATTAAAAATTTATTATAAATCCTCTATTAACTTAACGCCCCACTAAAGCGAGATCTAAAGCCTAACAGTGGATCGCACGATACTGCCGATGACGCCAACTGATTTTTACCAAGGAAGTTTGGAGGTTTATGGAAAGCTAATGCTGTAGAACAAACCTGTTTAGGCGTGCAGGGCAGTGGAAATAGGGAAACAGGCCCCGCGGTATTTGCGCAATGAACAGTAGGTCATGTCCGGACTTTCATAATTCTTTATTACCGCGTATAACTTTGACATCATCAAATGTCAAATTCAAACTAACTAAACTTTTACTGTTTTTTTGCATAACATTATAAACGAAACTATTATAGAATATTTAAAATTATTGTGTGATATTGGATTTTATATCATCTGATTTTATATGGAAAGAACTGATGACACCACTTCACAGCCTTTTATTTAAATGGTCGATATTTTTAGGAGTTCTGTATTTTTACCAAAATCTTAATAAAATACATGAAAACACGATTTTCTTTAATACATTTTTCGTGTACTTATCATCAATTTTGTAATAAAGGAGAAGGGAAAACTTTTGCGGGTAGCAGATTCCAGTGTGGACACTCTGGAATCTGCTACTGGGGATGACAGAACGAAGAAAGTGAAAAGTTCGGAACCTCTTAAGTTGGACTGTAAAAGGATGCATAAAAGTGGCACTACATGTTGCTCTGTTGGGAGCTGTCAGAGAAACTATACTTACCCACTCTTCGGAGCAGAAGGCGTGAAAATACCTATAAAATGCGACATATCCCTTACAGCCCGTCGGTGGGTAAGATAAGAAAACTTTTCTGTAAGCATGGGATCATAAATAAGACGAACAGTTTTTATTCTGAATTGAATCAAGGATTATAGGAGTTGTAGGAAACGCCATTCGCCAGACATGAGAACAATATTCTAAAGATGGTCTGATTTGGAATAAATACAGGGTATACAGATTAGACGGAGAGAAATATTTTCGGGCTCGAAAGAGGAATCCAAACTTTTTTGAAGCAGCTTAGGCAATGGATGTAATGTATTTGTGCAAATTAAGGTTATTCTCGAAAGTAACGCCAAAATGATTAAATGACTTTTCTTCGCGACACCGAACATGACTGTGTCTTGGAGCATTAACCTGGACAAGATTTTTGAAGCCCAATTCAAGATTGATTTAAGGCCTTGTAAAAAAGATATTTGCATTGACCTGCGCGTGTTTTTCAAATCAGGCGTATAGGCTGGCTTAAGAAATTGAATATTAGAGTGGAGGATACTACTAATAATAGGATTGATTGTGAAAGAGAGATCGTTAATGTCAAGAAGAAACATTGTTGGTGCCCTGTGGCACCCCTGCATTAATTTAGGTAGCAGCTGGAATAATGACGTTACGATATTATAAGTACAAAACAATAAACACAAAATTATAGTCACAATTTAATAAACACTATTAGGTAAAATAAGGAGGTTTTCATTATTCCAAAAAAAATTTTGTGCAACCACAAAATAAAATCAAACAAGGTAAAACAATCGAAATTAATACGGCGCGGTATGTATGGTTTCACACGCGCCTCGCCGTGTCGCACGAAAACGGGACTCCGGCTCTGTTGAAAGTATAATATGTTGCCTACCCACACACTACTGTATGTAGACAACACTTTACAAAATTTCGTGGAATTTTGTTACTGCTCAGAATCATAACGGCCCCTTAATGACAGTTATTTACATAGGGGGCCGGACATTTTTTGATCGAATAGGTCATAGTATTGGGCTTCCATACACCTTCAAACTTCCTTGATTTTTACTTCGTTGTGCGCTTCAGTAAGCTGATGCTTTACTATATTCGTCTATTTTTTACTAATAGCACTTAAAGATCGCTCTTTTTCTATTGCTAATGCAATGGCATACGTTTGTTGTGCCCAACTTGCTTTAAAAAGATTTTTAAAATGCTCTTTAGTGAAAATTCGTTACATTTAGTGTTAATTGATGCTAGTTCCATTGTAATATTTTCTATTGAAGTAAACATATCGAAAATAGATGCCGTGGCGGATTCTTCTGGCTCTAAAAATAATAATTGTTCTGTTAAAGTTTTAAAAGTATTCGTTTCGAGGACAACGTAATTGTTTAAAATATCGAGTGGCCTAAACCGAAATTAAATATCACGCAGATAAAGTTATTTTAAAAGACAGTTGTTTATTGCCGCTAGGCTGTTCATAAAAAAATTGTTAAAAAAACCCAATTTTACTAATTTAGTTATAAATAAATTTAATGAAACAGAAAAAAGTGAATTTTTAGACATTTATTTTACTAAAAACTGGCACCTTTTATAGTTTTGTGGTGGATTCATGTTGTGATATATTTTCTTTAGGAGTACTCGCTTTAAAATTTTCTAGAAAATGGGACCACTTCGAATCAGGTCCCGGGGTATAGCGAGCTGAGCAGGCACAGCTCCCTATACCCCGGGACCTGGATGGAAGTGGTCCCATTTTCTAGAAAATTTCAGGGCGAGTACTCCGAAAGAAAACATATAAAAACAGGCAATTTAAATTGTTAACCCCCTGAGGGATTTGGCATGAGCCGCCACTGATCCTTTCTTTTCTTAATACCATAAAATACCAACAATCATATTTGGAGCCCTTGACTAGGTCTGGCACGATGCGCGCCTTTCCTTCCTAAGGTTTTTTACCTAAATTTTTTCCTTGGATATCCAGTTTCTTGTCTAATCGACTAGATGTTTAATTAATATTGGATTAGGGCACCAAAAATCTTGTTTGGTTTAATGCCTCTAACGCAGAATCATCTTTGTTGTTGCAAAAAAAGTCTGCCAATTATCCTCTCCTACATATAAATGCCAAGTTTTGCAAAACAAAAAATCATTTAGTCTTGTCTGCTTTACTTTTGCCACAAAACAAAAAGAAAACGTCGAACCTCTAGCGAGAGATTTTTATCTTCTTTCTCGAAAGAGAAAGAAAGGGATAGGACAGTACAGTTTAATGTGTAATCCCTTGAATTCTCCCCAAGGTCCTTGGATAAGGGATGCTGATCTCCGCACACTCCTCTCCCTGAACGGATTTTGGGATTGGGAAGGAAAGTGGGACTGTGAGTTGGGGAATTAGGATTTTGGGTTGGCGTATAATCCTCGGGGTGATTAGATCCCTTACTTGGATCCATTTGCCTCCGAGTTATATTTAAACGTTTTATAGCCAAACTATGCTTAAGTTAATTATCAATACTAGTTTTTTAACTTTATCCCCATAAAAACAAAAACGGTTCGAAAAAAGGGATTTTACGTTTCTAAAGAGACATTTTAATTATATTATTCCCGCGTGTGAACCCTTAATAACAGAGAGTTGTTATGATGTCAATTTTGCTATTATCTTGGTCTTATCTGTCAAAAAATAGTACGGGAAAGCTATTAAAGTTATCAAGATCCGGTACACAAGGGAAATCAAGGTAACCCATACCCTATTTCATATCAGATTCACAAATATGTCAAAAAACAGGGTAATTTTTAGGATTGTCAGATTTGTTATAATAAGATGTTTATTATTTTTAAATAATTATGGAATATCTTGTAAAAACCCATACTGATAATTTATTGTAAACAGATCTGTAATATAATTTGATTTATTAACCAATCGTTAAACTCTTTAAAATAACGTTTAAAACATCATAATTTGTATATATTTTAAATTACTCTCTTGAGAACTTCCCTTAAACCTACACACCAAAAAGCTCGCGTGCAAGCTCCAGCCACAAAGCTACCGGCACTCACCCATATCCCCGCTACTTGACGATTCGGTAAATGAAGGTGTACCTTCGGTCCAGGTGGGCGTCGATCCCTCGACGGAAGTGGGGGGAGTCCACGTCAGGCCGGTTCTGGACGAGTGACCCCCGGATGAGGAATGACCACCTGCCGTCGAGCTGCCCCCCGATTCGACGCTAAGAGATGATTTGGTTTCTGCTCGAGATTCCAGTTTGATGTCTGTTATACTGGAAATATAACTGAAAGATTATACGAATTATAGAGATAAGCTCTATAGGCAGTGTGGTATCTACTAAATACGTGCAAATGATTGTTAATGATAATATGGCAATGACAAATTTATTTTTTCCAGATTTGTTTTTCATAAAATTTAACTGCTGTAACTAGCTGCTGTGAAAATTATATTTCTAACTTAGTACTTGCATCCTTTTTTGAGCTACTTTGATAATTTTTGAATAAACCTAGTCGTAAGCGATGTATGCCAACCTAAATGACAAAATGCACGGTTTAATCTGACTTTGCACAGGATTTGTTTATAGTAGGGGAAACATTGTTCAGAGCTTTTTTTGGCGGCAATAGTAAAAATAATAAAAAAAAAATAAAAACAAATTCTTTATTTTGTTTCCAAATCTGACCAAAACTAACCAAAACTTACCCACCAGAATTACCAAAACTAACCCAACAATTAATGAAATGGTATATAAAGTATATTTAAATATATTCATAATAATATATTTTTCTTATTTAATTTAACAAATGTATTTAAGCATTAATAATATATTTATATTAAAATATATTTAAATTAAAAATATTTAGTATAAAATAACAATTGTCATATCGTATTAAATATTAAATTAAATTTATTAAATAATAAATCAAAATTAGAACATTGTGTATGGTGTTTTTTACATTTTATTAAAGTATATTAAATATACTTTATATACCATTTCATTAATTGGTGGGTTAGTTTTGTTAGTTCTGGGCATATCTGGTCAGTTTAGGTTAAAAAAAATGATTTTTCATTTTTTAAAATTTTTACTATTGCCGCCACAAAAACCTCTGAATAAAGTTTCTTATGCTATAAATAAGTCCTGTGCAAAGTTACAGATAAATCGGAGAGGATCGTTTTCGGAGGTTTAAAAATGTTACTGTAAAAATTGTTAATTGTTCAATTGTTTAATTTAATTGATTTAATTTAAATTTAATTCCATTAGAATTATTTTTCTTTCCATTTTTGTACTTATTTTCTAATCGAAAGAGAAAAAAAAAATTAAAAAATTAAAAAATTGGACAAAAATTTGATTTTTTCACGATTTTCATTATTGCCGACAAAAAACCTCTAAACATTATTTCTTATGCTGTAAGAAAGTTCTGTACAAAGTTATACACAAATCGAAGGGGGGGGGACGTTATCGAAAGTTTAGCCTCCATAACATTGATAAAGTTTTGAGTCGCGTCACATACTAGCACGTTTGGTAATTTATTGTTTAAAGATAAGTAATTTTCTTAGTTCAAATTCCCTGACTTTTTCCATTTTTCCTAACCCTGGAGAACATTGCATAATTACAAAATCGAGTTTCCGTGATTTTTTAGGAAGCATGCACCCCTATTTACTTGTAGTGTAAAAATTTAAAGTAAATAGTAATTAATTATAAATATTAACAATAATAACCAAAATTATTTTAAAAGACATTAATACTCTTCTTTGTAAAAATAAGTCTTCTATGTAATTGATGGTTTCATTTCAAAAATATCTTAATTAACCAAAAATTGGCTAATTTCAGAATATTTATTGTGACCATTAAAAAAAAAATAGGGAGCTACTGGTGTGGAATTATAATAACGGGAGACCTGCACATGCAACCATTCAAAAAAGTTGTGCAAAGGTGTGTAAAAAAATTGGAATGCTGTGCATATTGAAATGCTATTACGGTAGGGTTGCAGCAAATAGCAAATTATTCAAATTATTTTGTTAATTTTGAATGCCATTTCTGTGTAATCTTAAGTTGTTAGATTTAATTTAAAATATATAGTAAAGCTTTTTTTTTATCTTTGTGACAACTCACGAAGGATTTGCATATACATATATACTATATATATTAAACATATACATATACATATATACTCCTAAGTACCAGAGTACCGTGAGTGCCGGGTTTTCCGATGTTTAACCCATCTTTTTTGCCCCAGTTCCGTCAACGCTGCCCAAGCACTGAAACATGCAAATATTGCATTTCACAGCACCTTTTAGACAACGCGGTAGTGCCACCACGGACGTTATTTTAAATAACTACTACCTAAATGTCTGCCCGGCGGGGCTGGGATTCGAACCCGGATCGCCGGCGCGGCGAGCCGAGGCTCTGACCACTACGCTACCGGACAGCTAGGAGTAATATATTTGTTTAAGTTTAATGAATACAAAAAAATAGACGACTCTTTTTTGTAAAATGAGTAAATAAGACAAGTTTACTGCAGAAAGGTGTTCTTTTAGTTTATTCAGAAGGTTGTAACATTAATTTACCTTTCAGCAAAAGTCGAATTATAAATTATTCTCATGACACCTTAAAATCTCATAATATATTAAATTGTACTGAATTTGTTTTGAAGCTGTAAATTTCCATTCTCTCCGTCACAATAAAATGTACAAAAATTAGTTAATGCTTCACAATTTTTGTCATTTCTTTTAAATCTCAAGTGTGCCAATGGTCTTTAAGATTTATTTATGTCTAATTGAATAGTGTTCATTATGTAAAAACTTCACAATTCCAGTTCAGACAAATAGATGCCGTGCCCTACAAAGATTGGTTGCATACCGTTGTATAAATAGTCGTTTAATTAAAATTGGTTAAAACCATTTTTTTGAATAAATGACATTTATAATTGTAAAATTTGTAACAAACAATGTATTTCAATTTTGGTAATAAGTAAACTTAAATTGGAAAATAATTGTTTTCGTTAAAGCGGTATTTTTACCTTTCAGGATTTACTTCCAAAAAAACCGTATCAATAGGGTCATAATTCAATGGAAACTTTAATAGCTGATGTAATAATTTACTGGATCCTTTAGTCCTAGAATATTTTATCTAATGCTGGTAATAATTAAATATCTTTGTAGATTAGCTAAATTTTTAAATTTTATAAAATGTTTTATCATTTGGTAAAGTAATATTTCTCATAAAAAAAAGCTCTAGAAGCCATTTTGGGCATATCTTATAACAGGTTCTTTTGTTACAGCACACAACACATAATTATTATTTTTTCTTCTCTTGTCTTAAGAGTGCTTCCTTAAGCTCGAAAGCCTGGACAGGTTTGTTCAACGTCCTATTTTTAATGGGGATGTAGTTGCTGTCCGATGTCAGCATATTTTGTTTTGGACTTCAGTGTCCTGCACGAGCTGAAACTGTCTCGGAACAGTGAATTGTGGATTTGGATCCAAATAGATGTGCTAAATGTAAGACTTTTAGTTTAAGTAAAGTGTGTGAGTATAAGTACATAAAACTATACAATTTTGACCATTTCAAGAGAAGATTTTTAAAAATGGGATTATCATAATTTCGTATAATAGATCTTACTAAATATCAATGTTTGTTTGAATACAAGTTTACTCAATAAGTAAACCCAAAGGTAGTACAAGACTGTAATGTAATCTATAATCTGATATCTTATATTACTTGTACTGGCGCCCTTTTACCATCAAAATGACCAGATTATAGACTAGAAAGATTTGTATGTGTAGCATTCACAGAGAGCGAGTTTCAATAACCCTCCTGTATCTTGTAGCTCAAATGGGGTTTAGTCGTGGCATAAATTTTAACAACTAAGTTTATTGAACGTAACAAAAAGTTCTATTGCTCTGACTTTATCGAGTTACAAAGCAACACAACAATATGAAAAATTAACCCGACTTAATTAAAATAATATTTAACTTACCTAACAGAATCGTCTTTATAATTCTTCATGACCACATGATGATGCTGTGATGCATGATGGTGGTGACCATGATGCCTTGACCCCCTCGCAGAAGAAGTCTGTCCCGACACTGAACCAATAGTAGAACCAGCTTCGCTTCTATCAAGTCCTTCCGAATATGTAGGGGGTGGAGTACTGCAGCAACTGCTCGGCACTACACCTGCACATACAAGCGCTGCACTACAATCTAGCCACTAATGTTAGGGTTAGAATGTACGAATATGGCGATATTATTAAAGGCAGGGTGTGCTGGAGTAAGTGTCACACGTCAGTTTTACACAGGTATGAGTTTATTAAATGAAATATGTTATTTATAAAAATAGCTGTTTACATTTTACGTTTGTGGTAAATTAAGAGGCAATTTTGGATTGCTTTTAAAAACTCACATAAAAATCACATATATATTTTGTTACACTTGGGTTAAGAAAAAAGGATTTAAATAGAAAACATATATGAAAATGATTATTTAATAATATCAAACGCTAGTGATGATTGGACAAATATTAATGTGTCACAGAATGTCACAAATATACAAAACACCAAAACACAAAACATTAAGCTACTATGCAAGCAAAAGCGCCGGGTCTTCTCTCAGTGTAGTTACTGTTCGCCCTATGTGTGTAATAACCTAGCAAAGAGAATAATAAAAATTGGCGGGGTTACACACAAAAAGCTTTATACAAATTTTAACACACTTCCTAATGCTGGTACACTAACTGACAAGCAAACTGTAGTAAGATTCAAAAAATATTAATGATGTAGCTATAATTATAAAGTAGACTTAGAACTTTTCTGTATACTCCTGTGTTGTACTGTAAATCCTTTAAAAAGTATTTTTTAATTTAAAAATTTAAATGTGTGTATAATTAATATACTTAATTTTTAAAAACAAACCATTTTTGCCAATATATTAAAAAAAAAATAAGGTAAACAAAATTGCATTTAACTTTATAAAAGGTTAATTTTGATAAATATTTTAAAATAATATTTAAAATTTGAAGTTTAAATAACTTGATTTTTTGCAAAACGCGTTTTACATATTACGTTAAACTAATTTTAAATTTAAGATTTTGAAATGTAGATACAATCTACGTTAACAAGGAGTTTATAAAAATTACTCTTAGATATTTACGATATTTTTTATTACTTTATATTATTGCTACGGAAACATTTTGTGAAAGTGGTAGCACTGCATATATTAAACAATTAAAGTTGGTTCCAAAAAGTATACGCAAACAAGCACGTTACCATTGAGTTTGAACAAAGCTGTTAAAGCGATGTAGGCAAGGGCCATCAAAACATAATGTGTATAGTATGTACATAACCAATGAAATAGTTCAGACTTTATAATTTTTATCTGCTATATTTTATGTAGTATCATAAACCACATCAGGCAAAAAAAACATAATATTGTTATGGGGAGAAACAAATAAAACTGTCAAATGTTGTGTTAAATCGGTAAATGAAACTTTACGAAATGCGGCTACATACACATGTTTAGGGTCATCTACACCCGTATCATCTAAACCAAAAAAATTACGGACTGTGCGGACGCACTATCAAAAATAACGTTTAGGTGTTAAAAAGAATTTTAACTTTTTCAAGACATTACGAAAAAAAGACATCAGAAGGGAACATATGGGGCAAACAGTATAGGTACAAATGGTCATCTTAAGACACTATACAGGTTATGGGTATGTTTACAATACCCGAAACATACAAATCTTTTTGGCAAATTTTTTATGAGGTTTAGGTGCTTATTTGTCCTTTTCATAAAATTTATATACAGTAACATTAGTAAAGTTTGTTTAAACATTGAAAGTGTGAATTTACAAGATATAATTTTTAAATATGAAATCTTGGTTTTTGGAAGTTTTAATGTAAATATATATATATATATATATATATATATATATATATATATATATATATATATATATATATATATATATATATATATATATATATATATATATATATATATATATATATTAAGGACATTATGTATGTTTTTGAGCATGTCTGAACCAAAAATTATGTTTAGGAAAAATTAAGTAAACTTATGGAAATGTAGGGTTATACATCAGTAAGTAAAAGACAAATATAAAGAATATGGTTGTCACAAAAAGTGAATTTTAAATGCGATATGTTAATAAATAAACTTTTTACTATATTAACCGCCTATAAAATTTAAATAAAAATCTTAAAACGGGACATTCCAATGATTACGAACTAATCAAGATGTATTTTTCATTTTATACATTATTTTACGGACTTATGAGAAAGTTAAAACAAAGTAATGCTTTAATAAACTTTAAAACATTTAAAAGCTATTTTATTATCTTATAAAAATATATTATTTTAAAACATGTTTTACAAGGGATCATGTCCATATACAATACAGAATGTACTTTTTACTGGCAGTGTTCTTGATATAACATGCTTCATAAAGCAGAACTAAATATAAATGGCACATGAGATAACCAGCATAATGGATTCTTATTATAAAAGATAACACACATAGGAATAATTTAAGAAAAAATTGTATTAAAAAAATATATTAGTATAACTTGTTTACTTTAACTTTGTTGCACCTATATAAATAATGCAAAATAGTTTAGAATGCTATACCGATAAACTTTTATAATAAATTGATTTTTATCGAATAATAATTAAATTAACTGAAATAGCACATATTTAACCAATGCTTGATAGATTTTAGTGGACAACTTTGAAATATAATATAATTTAACATAACAATTTAATATAATAACTTAAGTTACATTTAAATCACTTGACCACAAGTGACCAGAATATCACATTTGAAAACTTTATATACAATGAACAAGGTTTCACATACACATGTCTAGGTCTCTGATTTAAAATCGTCTTTAAAGAAATGTTAAAAAATGTATAAAAAGGATAAACTAATAATACTGGCCATGTTGATATGAATTAATAAATTAATTTCTATGAATAATGGTGAAAACTTTAATTAAAAATGTATGGGGCAGGAAAAACTTGAAAATATGGTTAATGCTGGTTATTATGGGACACTTTTCTAATATCAAAATTGCTTTAAAAACCTTAATATGAATAAATAAATGTCTTGTGTATTTTAAATCACTTAGTAAATTATGCAAACAAATAACATAAAAATAAAATAAGGAATAAAATACGAAATAGAAATAACCTCATTTAAGCAGCCAAATAAGATAAAAAATGGAAAATAAGGTCGCCAAAGAAATAAAAATAATCCCATTTAAACAGCCCAATAAAATGAAAATAAGAAATAAGAGTAGCCAATCAGAAGCCTCTAAACACACGTTATTTTAAAATTATTTGTTTCGCACTGTTTATTCTTTTTTGATTTTTGGTTTTATTATGCATGTATGTGATATAATTTTACAGTTGTTAGGTATTCCATATTTTTTGTATTTTATTATAGATTCTAATGTCTTTTAAGAACCGAAAAACTTTTTTAATGCTCGAAGCAGCTTCAGTATTAAAATCTCCTTCCTTGGAATATTATTAAACGATGGTTCATTTTGGTACTTTGAATTTCCTAATAGTATGGGCGCAGTGTTTGTTTTCTAACATTAATAACAATTGGAGGTTGCTCTTCTTTGAAAAATGTGTTGGTGGGTGTGGAGAATGTGATAAGTGACTAGGTTGTCTCTTACATCTGGCAGTGTTATTTAAAAAAAAAGTTAAACTATTTGAACATATATTTAAGTACTAGTGATTAAATTATATTTTCTTAATTTTTTTTGATTATAAATAAATACTTTTACATCAAAAACGGATTGTAAAATTTATAGGGTAACAAAAAATATGTCTTTCTTTCGCTGAAAGCCTGCTGCCCAAATTAAAAATTTTCTTCCTCTATTTCCCTAATTAAAAAGCATATCCGCTAACAACAAATATAAAAAATAACACAACAACCACTAACATTTAAACAAATTTTTCAAAATTACTTTTAACCTTTAAAAACGTATTGATATCTTTATATTTTAACATTCTTGGCGAACATTCAAACTTCACTTCCAAATGATTACCCTTTGGCGACAAACACACACCACTAATTTTACCAGGACTACTAGCATTTTCTGAATAGCCTTTATTAAACCTAGCGACTGTTCTACTAACATAACCTTTACTAAAACCTATAGGACTACCACTACTAACAATGTGAGCATGCGGTAAATGTGTTTGTAGACTACGGGGAGAGAAAGGTCTATTAAGCACAGGATCGTCAGCTTGATACAAGGTCAGACACTCTGGCGCACCTTTTTCACTTAGTTCAACCCTTTTAACTTTTGGCGTGCCTCTAGGGGGCACCGGAGGTGGAACCTTTGGCTTGGGACCGACCAAAACGGCAGGGTAAGATGCTGGCGGCGATGTGATTGTGGTAGAGTTGGAGTAAGGAGTTACTGGTGCTGTCGTTGTGAAAGCTGAGGTAGTGGGAAGCTGATTGGAAGATTGGGCAGTCTTAGTTGTAGGAAAATTATCTGTAGGGCTGACTAAAAGGAGGATATACGGGATTAAGGGGAGAAATCCAAGTGGGGCGCATGAAAGAAAAAGAAAATAATGTGAATAAGTACCAATAAATTTATATATTCTAGGCATAATACGATTGCGTTTCTAATAATATGGAATTGGTAATTAAAATGATACTTTTAGAAAATATAAGTAACTACCAATTAACTATCCTGTATCATTATAAATTAATTAATTACAAAGAATTTAGTATCCGCTTCTAAAGTCAATAAAAGCTATTGTATACCAAATAAAATATATTTTTTAACAATTAAAAGACATGAAGTTTGGATGCATAATTTAACAGCATTGTTTTAACTAAAAATTAACATAGTATATTACATAAATAAAAATAAGAAACGTGTAGACTAATTGAATTGAAGTAAGTTTATGCTGGGTAAAAAAAATAGGTTTAACCTAAGTATAAAGCAATTTTTTAAGAAATACGTGGAAGATTTAAGTAAAAAATAAAAAAAAAACCTTTGTAATATATTAATAAACCTAATTGTGAAATATTCTTGCATTTTATATTAACTTAATAAATCCCTCTAATCAAGGCTAGCCACACCAAACCAATAAAACAATAATAAAGCACTCACCAGCTTTGGTTCCGTTCACTTGATTAGAAATGGCCTGCGTACTAGCTGTATAACCCAACACCATTTTTATTAGCAAAAAGACAAACTTAAACTTAAAATATATTTTTAAAGCACAAAGTTACTGGATGACAGCAACGTGTTATTAAGGTTATATATTTTAGATAAATAAAAGTAGAGTATTTATCAATTTTTAAATTTTCAACGAAACTACAGACAGACTTACAAAATAGTGAATATTTTATCTAAAAATAGATAAGAGAATTTCCTTAATTTAAAAACAAATTTTTAGGGATAAGCTGCTGTGTATATTTGTTTTTTAGAAATAGCAAACATCACCATTTTTTATCTTTATGTTGAAAAAGGAAAGGTTGACTAAGGGCAGGGACACTTAAGATGTCAATGTCACATTTTTTTATCATCTGAAATCGTATTGAAACATAGGTTTCTCAATGCGTCAATAAATTTTGCACTGGTAATAAATAAACAATTTTTGTCTAAGATATATATATTTTTTTTAATTTTTGTACTTCGATAATACAAAATACAAAAAATTTATAAATATATATTTTATAAATATTAAAAAACAACTTACTATTTTCCAGTAATTCTTCATGCCGTAAGGGTTTCGACAATGATTTTCGTTTCGAAGGTGAATGCTTAAGAGCTGAAATAACACAAACATGATTAAAACCTTAAAAAACCGTTATTAATAAATAAAAATGTTGCAAAATAAGAAAACCTTCTTGTTATTGATGTATTAAAACATTAAGGGAATTTATTTACAAAGCCCATAAAGACCAAAAGCCAAAAATATCCATATATAAAAGCAAGACTACAATACTAACAAAATAGTATTTTTAATTCCAATATAACAAAAAATAATAAGAATAAACCGTATCAATGTGTAAATACTATTACAGACATTATACCAGAATTTAATTAGAAACATTACACTAAATTATAATAAGAGACAAAAATAATTTTTGATCAATCCCGCAACAGGTGATTTTTAGTTTATAAATATATTATACCTTTTAGAATATACTTACTAGAGGCAGCCTTGTCTATTGGCCGGGCGAATAAGCGAGCAAGAGAGACAGAAAACAGGGGTATAACCTTTCTCGCTCCGCGTGCTGATATTTTTCGTCAGCCCTGCTAATATTGAAAAGTTCCCACTGACTAATATCAGCACGCCGAGCGAGGAAAAAAGGTTATAGAGCTGTTTTCTTTCTCTTACTCCTAAGCTTCTTCGCCCGGCCAAGCGGCAAGGCTGCATCCAAAAGGTATATTCTTGAAGATTATACCTCCTAAACCATTTTATATTATCGATATTTGAATATTTACGTTTTTATAATCTAGTATATCATATGTTTAATATTTCATTCGACTTTAATTGAAAATTTCTATACAGGGATTTAATTTATATTGTGACATCCACCTACAGCGATTACCGAAAAAGATAGAAAAAAACTTCTCAATATGACGGTTTTGTAGTTTTTTCTTTCCATTGTCTGCTGAATATATCGGCAGAAATAAATACACATCAGAATGCTGAGAAAAATTCATAATTTCACTTTTTTAAAATGGAACAACCTGTATATTTTTACAAGAAACAAGCGGCAGATTTTAAGATTTTAAAAAGTTCATAGTAAATCAAAATTACTGAACTATTTGTTTTCCCGGACAATTGTCTACATTTAAATAAGTAAATTATTTTTTAAGGCAAAATTGATTTTAAACATTTACTTAACTTTAACTTTTAAATTTGAGTATATTATAAAAAGGCTGAACGAAGTGGCAATAAACTATATATATTTTGAAATCATAATAGCTTTCGTTCTAAATAGAAGCACACAGGGAAGGGAAGACCAGTTAAAAAATATATATAAAACACTTAAATTATATGGCAATCTTGCAATATTTATTTGTTTCATCCTTTATATTTAAAAACACAGAAAAACTGAAAATTTTAGGAGAAAGATTCTTTTTTATAATTTTTAGTAATCGCTGAAGGATGGTGTTAAAATGTAAATGAAATTCCTGCACTTTCGAGTAAACAGAAAGCTGATTTTTTAAAAAAACAATACAAAAAAAGAAATGTGAAAATAATTTTGTTTTAACTTAAAACACTTAATGTTATACAGTTAATCAGTACCAAACACGTCAATTTTTATAAATCACTTGAATAAGGTAGATGCTATAACATATTAAAGAAGCTTAGTCAAAACTGTATAATGAATCCAGTTAAGTTCTGTGACTAGTTGTCTGGCTCAATAAAGAGAAAATAAATAATCCTGCTTTATTATCTTGGTCTGTAAACTTTGCTAAACTAAAAATAAAATTTAAAATGCTTTTAATGAAGTTTTTTTTTTGTACTACTTATAACTTATTACTAATTTGTATTTTGGGAAATATACGAATTCACGTATACTGGTAATAAGTTTTAAAAGTGCCCTTCAGGTGGTTCTTATCTTTAAACAAGACAGAATTTTATCAAAATTATACTAAAAGTGGTATTCAATGTAATAAAACGCCCAACTGCTTTACTACCATTTATTTTTAATACACTAAAATAGACTCCCACCCATATCGAATCAGACATTAAGCCATTATTCAACCAGCCCCATGTGATAACGTAACTGAGTTTATTGAGTTGCCTAACGGGCCCCTTGCATGAAATTTATTTTGATAGAAGACCACGTCAAATCTCCTTTGCCTTTTAAAGAACCATGTCTCTCTGTCGATGCGATTATGTAATCGGTACCGTAATACTATTTAAAGAGTATTCCAGCACATCTAGATTCTCGAAAGTGAAAAATGAGGAGGTAGGGTTCTGTCTAGGCTCTTAGCTATCCTAGAGAATATGTACTCTTGACTCCCACAAGGTCACTTATTCAATTTTTCTACATCTTTTGCGGTAGTTTTTGGAGAGGCTTTGCAGCCTTCAAATTCAAAGGACGTGTTTACTTGTGGAAGGCCAAAACGGATGACCTTTTCACGATTCGTGGTAAGCGACTAAAATTATTTTTTTTAAGTGTCTGTAAATTGTATCTACAATTTTATATACAAGAGAACATTTTAAAGGGGCGAAACATAAAAATGGGAATAACAGATAAAAGCCACATTTATACAACATAAAGATTACCTTGGTTAATATTGGCCGTTAAATTTTAATGGTTTGTATAATATTGAATTAAAATGATGAATTATTAACATTTTTTAGTCACTCTAACACATTATCGACTTAGACAAAATTAAAACAAGCTAAATTAAAACAAATAAAAATTTACAAGCGCAAAAAAAATTGATTAGGCAATAGAATGAAAAGGTAAAGTGTTATCAGTGACATTAAGCATTTTTTTAAACTTTAAAATGTGCAAAAACAAAACAAAATCGAATAACAATGTGTCAACAACGTTACCTATGTAGCTCGTTACCAGGGTGCGGAATTTACGATGGTTGCCCTTAATTTCGGGCATGTCCACTACAACGAAGCATTAAAAACACACACAAAAATCAGATAACTACCCAATAGCACAATTACTATCACATTTAGGTTAGGGTGGTAGAGGTCCTTTCCACAAAGAAAGAGTTTTTTAAATAGGTACATAGGAAAATGTCTTTTTCAGTGGAAGTAACTCGGGTTTATTGTTTATTCAAATATTTTTTATAAATCAAAATCCATACTCTTTGGGCTACACATATCTAAAGAACAAATTATTTTTTAGTCTGAAATTTAATAACTGGAAACAGAGTCAGAAAATATTTTGTAGTTTTTGACGCAAAAAAGCCACCAAAACGTTATTTTTATTAAACCAAAACATTGTTTTTTTAACTTTTAATAGCATATTCTACTTTTTATTCCATATTCCAATTTTTTATCAATTTTATGTGTAACAAAATTAATAATTGTGAAGATAAAAACAATAGTCTGATTTTCATAGACTTTGTGTTAAGGATAAAAACACGATAAGGGTATTTTCTATCACAGTCCTCAATATTCTAGCAAAATATATTAACTTTTGGCAGTAAAATTTAGATACTTTAACTTAATCCAGAGGTCCTCATATTTTGCTTGATTATTTGGAACTAAGACAGGAAAGTGCAAATATTTTATTTCTTTCTTACTTAACAGTATATGAATGACTAGTTAAAACAAAAAATTACCCTATAAAATAAAAGCGGGGTAACCGTATGTAGCAAATGTTTAAAAAATATATATGGGATATAAATTAGGTTTAACTTAAAAAAAAAACTTGTCCTTTAGATACCTTTAATAAACCATTGGGTTTGGAATACCCTTTAAATAAATAAATACAAGATGTTACCACTTCAAGTACCTATTTTGTAAGGGATACGATTCCGAAAATGGTAAGAAATAGAGAAATGATTTAATTAAGTAAAATTCCAAAATTCACAGCTAAATTATATACCAGTAAGGAATTTAAAAGGTTCCAACAACTTATAAATCACACAAGTATCTTTACGCATAAAATTTTAAAACTTTACCTTAATGATGACTTATCATTAAGGTAAAGACCATGCATGTAGTAAAATTAGTAACACCCTGTATTTATATTTTTGTTAAAATTTAATCTAACCTATTAACATAAATAGCCGAACACTCTTTTGCTAGTTTGCTACGTAACAGGAAAAAACATTTTAAAAGTTTGTCCCCACGTATCATATGATTAAGTTTACTATTATTCTTGGGAATATTTAAAAAGCTCTTTCTTTCTATGTGATCAATGAATATAGCCTACATAAATCTAAAACTAGGTATAAGGGGTCGTGTTAAAAATGTTTAATTAGCCTGAAAACCTAAATAAAAATAAGTAAAAAATCTGATAAAATAATACGCATTTTTAAGATTAATAAATTCCAGCTAGGTATCTTTGATTTTTTTTCTGAATCAGGTTTTTCAGAAATAAAAATTTAATGTTTCCAATAATGTTTAGTTTGTGGGTGAGTTATCGAATATGTAGATATATTTGAACGGTGCTAGTTATAGTAAAACAGGCTTAATGTTCCGTTAAAACTAAAGCTAAAAAATGAAAATGAATACTATTTTTAATTTGCTAAAGGTTTAATATTTTTAAAATTAACAAGACAAATAATTTGACAAATAATCTTAAAAGCTTGGAGATTCTTTTAAACACATTTTGATACAATTTTTGAAGCATTTAAAGAATTCTTTTTGTTAAATGTATAATCCCCAACATCTAGGAATTTTTAGGCAACCAGCATTATAAACTGGGATCTTGAAAACTTACGCTTTTATGCGTTTCTCGTTTATAGTGTTTTAAAAACCAAAAGTGGATCTGCAGTTTAATTTTCTTCTCTAAATTTTTTTTTATAGTTTTTTTTTTAAATAATAGGATCGGTGTTAACAAAATTATAACATATAATAAAGATTTAGTAAAAAGTGTGAAATATATTAAAGACGCTTGCTCTCGTGTAATACCTAGGGTGAAATAATGTAGTCGCAATTTAACGGATTTTAAATTTTCTGGACACAATTCAAAATGTTTGGGTGGCTATGTGTAACAATCAATATTAATTTATCGGTTTAAAGGAAATTATGCATCTATTATTTATATTTCAGTTATAAAATGCCCACTATATTATGGATAATAGTGTCTTTTTCTTTAGTAACAACGTAAATACATTTATTGCGATACAAGTTACTTTACGGGGAATACTTGAATTAACTCTTTACAGTAAGTCACACCTAATAAACTACCTATTACATAAATGGGTGGCATTCTAGGAAATATGAAAAAGACAAACATTATACAGAGATCCCCATATGTTGACGGAATACCAGAAAAAACAACTGAGATGGTGAAAATACGTTTTAGGGTGATTTAAGTTGAAGTTAAGGGACAACTGTAAACGCAAATTAAAAAAAAAAAAAGATATAAAAAAGTAAAAAGTAAAATAAGACACATTAAAAAGTGTTTAAAAAAAACATTTATACCGTGTACAAAATGAAAAGCCAAAATATTTTTTCTTTTTACTGTTTTTTTTTATTTTCACCTTTTTTGCCATCAATTAGTTATTTACTCTTAGACTCACGTATTTTGAATTCCCATACATTTCTGAATAATGGAATTAACTTTTTCGTTATTACTTTTCTTAACTCCCTTTTCATTTAGTCGAGGCAATGAAGCACTAAAAAGGCCAAAAGTTACCGATTTTTTTCCGCAGGTCGGATCGGAATGCGGTTTTTTGCATTCGCTTGCAAAAATTATTTATAAAATTCCCCCGGGATGTACAAACCGGAAATTGCATTGCTGCAGCCAAAAATGCATTCAAAAAATGCATTTTCTGATAAGCATTTTGAAAGATTTGATAACTTTGTAAATAAGAACTGGCTCAAGTCGGGTACCCGGGGGTTTTTGATGTCGCTGATCACTATTATGATGTTCAAATTGACCCACAGCCGACCTGGACCTCAGGAACACCGATGATCGTCATCTCCGTGGAACTCTCCCAAAACTCACGCAGGGAAGGAAAAAAAACTCGGCGCCTGGAAGATTTTTAGGTCGCTGAATCAAATATGGCATCGGCGAACACCCCCCGGATACCTGGTGCGTCCGAACCTAGACCTGGACGTCATCTCCGAGAATTTTCCTGACAATATCGACAAAAACAACCCGAAAATCATTGAGCGGGAGTTTTTTGGGGAGCTGAATCCAAATTTCACGTCGAAAACCCCTGAACACCTGGTGCATCGGAACCTGGCCCTAGACGTCATCTTCGAGGGTTTTCCTGACATGATCAAAAACTTCAAGGGAGGTTTTTGGGTCGCTGAATCCAAATTTCATGTTGATAACGGTCCTGCGAACCCCTGGTGCACCGGGACCTGGCCTTAGGTGCCATCTGCGAGGGTTTTCCTGACACAATCGAAAAAAACGAACCGAAAATCGTAAAGGGGCGCTGAATTAGAATCTTCGAGGGTTTTACAGTCGCGATCACATAAAAACTCCCCCAAAACTTCTTATAATTTTATACATTTATTCATATGTGTAACTCTCCCCTGGGGCCCTAGAAAAAGTTTATCCAGTCCTGTAAGAATGACGAGATTAATCTCCGGCTACATCTCCGAACTTTGCCCAGCGGCCTTTCATCTTTCACAAGACACTCAAAACGCTTTTGTCTAAGTATACCAGATACTTTCTCCTAAGTTCAAACATCGCCCACCAACGCGTAAAACAAGCAGCTGGCGGCAGTAGAAAACCGTTACGAAATACATTACATAAATATTGCGTTTCTATTCATTCTATTTCACATCATCTAGAATCAACAATTCCACACAGCTATTGCAGTATTGACGCCGGTCTCTAAGACATCAAGATAGATGGTTTACATTCATAGTAATGGCATCGATGTCAAGATAAAAGTTCCATTGCATCCAGGACCAGGTTTCGGTGCACTGGGGTTTCGGAGGGTCGTTATCAACATGAAATCGAATTCAGCGTCCCAAAAAACCCCCTTGAAGCTTTTCGGTTCGTCTTTTTCAATCATGTCAGGAAAACCCTCGGAGACGGCGTCCAGGGCCATTTGTCGGGTTGTTTTTTCGATATTGTCGAGAAAATTCTCGGAGATGACGTTCAGGTCTAGGTTGGGGCGCCCTGGTGTCCGGGGGTCATTTTGACGTGAAATTTGGATTTAGCGCCCCAAAAAACCCCCGCTCAATGATTGTCGGGTTGTTTTTGCCGATATTGTCAGGAAAATTCCCGGAGATGAAGTTCAGGGCCAGGTTTCGGTGCACCAGGATTCAGGGGGTCGTTTTCGACGTGAAATTTGGATTCAGGGCCCCAAAAAACCCCCGCTCAATGATTTTCGGGTTGTTTTTTCGATATTGTCGAGAAAATTCTCGGAGATGACGTTCAGGTCTAGTTGGGGCCCTGGGTCCGGAGGGTCTTTGACGTGAAATTTGATTTAGCGCCCCAAAACCCCCGCTCAATGATTGTCGGTTGTTTTTGCCGATATTGTCAGGAAAATTCCCGGAGATGAAGTTCAGGGCCAGGTTTCGGTGTACCAGGTGTCCGGGGGGCCGTTTTCGACGTGAAATTTGGATTCAGGGTCCCAAAAAACCCCCGCTCGATGATTTTCGGGTTGTTTTTGCCGATATTGTCAAGAAAATTCTCGAAGATGACGTTCAGGTCTAGGTTCGGACGCACCAGGTGTCCGGGGGATGTTCGCCGATGCCATATTTGAATTCAGCGACCTAAAACCCCCTGGGCGTCGAGTTTTTCTCCTTCCCCGCGTGAATTTTGGACAAGTTACACGGAGATGACGATTATCGGTGTTCCTGAGCTCCAGGTCGACTATGGGTCAATTTGAACATCATAATCGTGATCAGCGACCTCAAAAATCCCCGACCACCCGACTTGAGCCAGTTCTAACTCTTATTTACAAAGTTATCAAAACTTTCAAAATGCGTCTCAGAAAATGCGGAAATTACTGGGGAATTTTACAAATAATTTTTGCAAGCGAATGCAAAAAACCGCATTCCCATCCGACCTGGGGAAAAAAATCAAACTTTTTTGCTTCATTGCCTCGACTAATTATTATGTTTTGATTTTTAAAAATTAGATGCCAAATATCGATTTCAAATAACTTATAATTTTTAGTATCTACTTATTGCAGTAGAAAACTATTTTAAAATTGTTCAATTTGTTCATTTTTTTCATATTTCCTATCAAACACTGAGATAATCATTACATGAACACCCAACACATGAAAATAAACAAAATAAAATATAAAAGTAACACTTACGTGATGGAATTTTCTTAAAGACAGTCTCCGCCATAAATTTTTGAAAACGTTGAGCATAAAAACTTGGCCTGTGAACCGAAACGGTATCCTACAACCACAAATACAAATTTAAATGAAAATCAAAATACCAACATAATTTAAATTTAATGGTATACAAATACCAGTAACTTTTGATGATTTGTAGTCTGCAAGATTAAAATATTGAATATTTGTGTGAGATTTTACGACATAGTATTCATACGTTCAATGAATCACGAGTACAACTCAAAATGATTTTCGAAATATAAGCTTAAAAATCATGGTAATGTTAATTTGTATGTAAATGTTCATCAAAACATATGTGATTTAGAAAATAGTTTTGATATGTTTTCTTTGGGAGTACTCGCCTTGAAATTTTCTAGAAAATGAGACCACTTCGGTCCAGGTCCCGGTATGAGTTGAGCCGGCTCAGCCAATTGACTTTATGAACTGCAGATCGCCTGCAACAAAAAAGAAGAAAAAACCCCCAAAAAAACCCAAATATCAAAAATACTAATCTACGTTTAGGTGGCAAGTCGGCAATCGTTCTCAAGATGAAATTAAAAGAAAAAATTAAACTAAATTTAAAGAAATTTTGCCTTTAAAAACGTAGGAAATTCTGAAAGCTTTTTACGACGTTTTCTCATAAATTATGACATAAATCATGACAAAACGTCATAAAAGTAAAAAGCTTTTATAATTTCCTAAGTTTTTTAAAGCACAATTTCTTAAAATTTAATTCAATTTTTTCTTTTAATTTTATCTTGACAACGGTGGCCGACCCGCCAAAGAAACGTTGATTAGTATTTTGGATTTTTGAGGGTTTTTATTTTTTTTTTTTGTTGCAGGCGATCTGCAAGTTCATAGGGGTCAATAGGGCTGGCTGAGCAGGCTCAGACCGAAGTGGTCCCATTTTCTAGAAAATTTCAAGCGAGTACTTCCAAAAAAAACATATCAAAACATGAGTAAGCCACAAAACTATAGAACATATTTAGGAAATAGTACATTATTTTATATGGAGGAAAAGTAATACTTTTCTTGGCGCGCTCGTGTTTAACAACCATATGGAGTGAGGCTGGTAATAGAGAGCAAGTCATGAAAAGTGACTTTTCCTCCAAATAAAATATGCTATTTTTTTCAAACGTCGGCAAATGATGCAAACAAATCTCTTTTTAATACTAATAATTATTGAAGATAGGAGGGTTTGCAAGATCGCAAGTCGGTTTAGTTAGTGTTGGTGAATAGTTGCTATAGTAATGCAACATAAAGCTGTCAGTGGACACTGTCAACAATAATTATTTTTTTTACAATGTGTCTCCGATTGCCTTTTAATTTTGTATTGATAAGCTGTTATTGAGTAAGTGCATTTAATATTTAATTGAGTAAAAAATAAAAATTTTAGTTTTGTTTTTAGTTTAATAAATATTGAGTTGTTGACGCTTGTTTTGTTGATTGTTTGTATCTATGTTGCTATGATAATACTTTTTTCTCCGCCGGCGGAAAAGTGAATAGTAAAGCTACGGAGGAGGAAATATGAAACTTCGCGGTCGCCTACACAATCGAGTAATGACGAATTTACTAGAGAAAAGTATTTATTTGGTTAAAGCCTTTACAAAAACACTCATGTGTCATGAATCAACTTTAAAATGGATTGTTATAGTTAAATTCATCTATACGCAAGATCATACTCGAAAAAAAACAACAAAAAAATTATCGATTAAATCCACCGAAAATAAAGAAAGGCTTTTAAGAACAAAAAAGTAAAAAAAGGGGTTATTTAGGTTGTCCTTTAATTGTGAATAATACTCGTTTAGTTAGAGGGTTTTTTTTTCATTAGCATTCATCTTGTTATAATGTTTTTAATTTCGTGACTAAAGTTAATTCATAATTTTAAACTATTATACTTTTATACTTCAATTATTTTTAAAAGCATCTTTATAGTCAATAATAGTAAAGAAAAACAACCCTTTGTTTTTTGTAATAGGACACTATTTTCTATCTAGCTCAACCCTCTGAAACGTCTCGACCGCCTTACGATATTCAAAAGCAATTTAATAACGGCAAAGATGTTTTATGTTTTTACACAAAAAATTTGTGTCAATTTAAGTAGGTAGGTAGGTTTAAAGTGAGTGGGTATCACCCTTCCACCGCGACCGCGTCAATTTAAGTAGCAAATAACGTGCTTAGTCACAAAGATACAACCCCCCGATGTGTCATATTTAGGTAGTAATTTCATACTGAAACAGTAAAAACTGAAAAGGAAAAGATCTTTATGGCCTAAAAAGTATCTAGCAGAGTTTATTTTGACCACTAATAGGACACTTTTTTTTTTTGTAAAGCATATTGGTTTTCCTTCAACGGTTTCGATACAAATTTTCTTGTTTAAAGCATCTTTGCTCGTTACAACTCCTTGATTAAACCGAAAGGCGGTCAAAATAAATCAGAAGGAAAGATTAGATGCTTTATATAAAAATAATATCCCATTGCTAAAGAAACCAATTAAATTACTCTAATTAATTACCACATTTTTACATTGTCAAAGGTTATGTGCAATTTTTCGAGAGTTTTCTGAGAATTACTTAGCTTAACTAAAAGATTCTGGAGCGCATCATCAGTGGCGTAGCATGTATATGTTCATTAAAATTTCACGTTTGGAATTTATAGAATTTCGCCATTTTTTTAGAGCCTCCTTTTAAAGAACACAATCATAAGGGATTACCTTTCGTTTGGAAACCGTTAAAGTAGAGCGTATTCACAAGACTGTTTTATAGGTATAATCTCATAATTTAAAATTAATAAACTTGAACTTACCCCGTCATGAATCATAGATTTAAGTATGTCTAACTTTTCTTTAACCTGTAACTTTGTAAAATGTCTATTATACCAATAAATAGTATCGTTCCCCTCTTGCATTTCCTGGTATTCCACCAGGCCTAAACAAATCACAAATTGTAGGTATTATCGTTCTCATATAAATAAATTTATATCCAGTAAATTGTCAAATTTGGGACTAAAAGTGTTTTAACTCTTAATTTTCTTGCATGAAATATTTCTTGTATTGTTTACTGTTTAAAGATTTGTGGCAAGTTTTTTTTTCACGCAAGAATATGGCAGGACAAACCCCAAAATATTTTTACACTAAACAATAAGCATCTCGTAAAAAGTAAATTTATTTTACAGTATTAAAATATTATAGATAATAAACAACTATCTGTCTTTGTAGGATAAGAATTCACCAACAATGCAAACAAGCCCTAATTACACATACAAAACCCCATGCTTGTATTTAACAGCTTAGAAACAATAACAAAAACATGAGAAATGTATAAATAATAATATATTCTTTAACCAAGTATTCTCGTGTTTCCCATTTTTTGTAGACTCATGGTTTTACCCACTACTTTCTTTTTTTTTACCATTTTTTAATAATAAAAGAGGAAGGCAGTAGAATAGATACACCTAACCGGCGCCTTTTTTATTTTGATCATTAATTTACCTAGACTTTATAACTTATTATATAAGTTGTTTACAAATAAACCAAATTTCACTATGTTGCTAAATCTGTCAAAACAAACTGAAGCAAGATATTTTTTAATTGTAAAACTCCTTAACCAAATCTATAATTTTTATTACTCTTTTTTAAGCAGCCTTCTAATTGTTTTTTTGGGGATAAGATATATATATATATATATATATATATATATATATATATATATATATATATATATATATATATATATATATATATATATATATATATATATATATATATATATATATATATTTTAATTATAATATATTAACAAAAATGCAAAAATTTACGGACAATCTCAATTCTTAAAATTTCAAAAACACAAAAAAACTACCATTATACATATTTTCGAAAAATATGTATTACCAACGTTGAAATTAATTTGCAAAAGAAAAAAATTTGATCCTGCTGGACTTCACATCAAAAAATTCTTAAATTTTTAAAAAAAATGCAAAAAACGTAAACATTAAATTTTTATTTAATATAAATACATAAAAGTTCTCTAAAACTGCTCCAGCCATTGTGTGGTAATAGGTGTACGTTTAGTGATGCGACTCGAGCCCTGTTCTTACTGAGTAAATTTGTTAACCTATACTAATTAAAAATATATATTACACCAGTCTCTATGCACTCGAGAAGAGTCAACTCGGCGCAACATTTCTGTTGCCACTAGATGTTAATTTCACTATTCTTTAAAACCCACACTGATAATAAAGGTATTTGTTCAAAATTTCCCAAAAAAAATCTCACTGAATTGCAAACTTGCAACTTGAGCGAGATTTTACTCAAGTGACTCGAAAAATCGAGTATAACTCGATCCTTTGTTTATAATAACCCCTAACTTTTTCAATATCACTTTGATTTTTAATTTTTCTCAAAGTTATAAAATTATCATAAACAGACATTAAAATTTTTTTAAAACCCCTTTCGGCATGATCTTGTTAGGTATGTATATGAAGGGCTCCACGACGCGAAAAATTTACACGACAATCGACAAATTTAAACATTTTTTTTTACTGTACAATGAAAACGAAAGTTCAAACAATGTTGTTAATTGACAATTGTCTAACTTGTTGAAAAACTAACTTTAAGTTACATTTTTTAAAAAGGGAAAAAATTTTTTGAAATGTTTTAAATAGTCCATAATTCTTTAAAAAATTTTTAATTAATATTTAATATCCTAAAATATATTTAGTGTGATGTACTGGTTTTGAGCCAAAAAGCGCAATCACAAATGTCGCGCGGAGGCCCATTTTCAGCGTTAAATTAAAATTATAAATAATGGAGATAGAATTGAAGTTGGGACCTATTATCGAAAATTTCTTCTCGAGGATCTTTTTTTTGGAATTTCCCTATTCCCCCTAGTTTTTGAGTTATCATCAAAAAACAAAATGGTTTTTTTTGTTTTTGTCAATAACTGCAATTTTTATTGGCAAAAGTCCTCAAAATGCTTCAGGTTTGCATTCTGCGTCGAAGCTATCGCTCATATTTTTCGAGGCCTTCTAACAATTTTTCGCAACCGGAAATAACCCCCAGGAATATATCAACCAACCAGCTTTTTGGGGTTTTACAGACTTGTAGAAGGAACATACTAATGGGAGAATTGGTATAAAAGAAATGGGAGATTAGGCACAAAAAGCCCAAGAGGTTTCGCTTCTTCCGGTAAAGGGGAAACAAGACGTCTCCCAGAGAAGAAGAAGAAGAACATTTTTTCGCAGAAAAAAACTCTGACTAGACTACAATACATATCAAACGAAGAAACCTACTGATTGTTAAAGAACAGTAAATAAGTAAAAATTTCAATATGAGATGGTGAAACTTTAATAGCACTCAAGATGCCATCTTCGCCTCCTTGAAGGAGTTTATACAGGGCTTAATGAGGGGGATGTTGCTGCAGCGGTATCCTGTTATTTTTCCAAAGCATTTGTTTGGGGCCAATCACAGAGTACTGCTTGATAAACTGTATAGTTACAGTTTTAGGGATTTTCCCTTGGGATTGGCTACGATCATACATATCTAACAAAAAAACAAATCGGGAAACCTCTAGTGGAACTTCACGGATGCAGACAAGGGGAACCTCAGGGGTCAGTCCTGGGACCATTATTTTTTTTTGATTTGTATTAATGACTTAAATAATTTTGGGTTCACATTTTTTGCAGATGAAACAACTATTCTTTTGGGCGGATCAATCTCGCATAATGTTTTTTTTTTTCCCAAACCAATGATTTAATCATATTGAAGGATTGGTGATCGAATTCTCTCTGTCTTAACATTGCAAAAACTAACATCATAACTTGAAATTTTCTGTCTTAACATTGAAAAAACTAACATCATAACTTTGAAATTTTCAACCAACGATTTACCCCTTGAAACGTAGTAGAAAACAAATCTGGGGAACACATTTCTCGGTATATACATTGACATAATAAAACTTGTTTGGCTGCTAAGCGGTCAGGGTGGTTTAAAAGAGCTGGGAAAAATATTTGGAAAAGACTTAGATTTTACTTAGCCCTTAGTAGAACTCACCTAAAATATGGAATTGTTTTTTGGGGCTTCTGTAGTAGGCTGCTATTTCAATCGGGTGTTTGTATTCCAGAAGAGAGCTTTACGTTTCATGTGCGGAACCTTACCGAGAGAACACTGTCGGTCGTATTTTCAAAGGGGAAAAAAATCTTGATTTGCCTTGATTTTTATATTAGAGACGACCATGTTTTCCCGAAATATAAAAGACAATGAAAATGAAAAGCGTTTATAATACACGCAATTTAAATAAATTAAGACTTCCAATACCTGCAAGCACCATTACAAAAAGTCTATAATATATGAATCTTTAAAAATGTACAACCATCTACCGGGTTTTTTTAAGAAATAAAAAAGATATTAAACATTTTAAAAAAAAAATCAGTTTAAAAGATGTTGGAAGGAAAGGCATATTAAAATTTTGGGATGAATTTTATACAGACACTTTGTCGGATGCATAAAGATTGGTGTGATTATGTTTGTGACTTAGTTTACAAGAATCGTTGGTTACGGTAATTGTTCATAAATTTTAATCTCTGTTTGTAATTTGCCCAAAGTCAAATGTATTATACTTTTTTTATTACTGTAAATTCCCAATTAATTGTATAATTTTAATAATTTTCTTATAATTCCCCCTCTTAATTATTATTTATTTATAGATATATTATTAATTTATATACAATATGGATATTTTTAATTATTAATTTATATACAATATGGATATTTTTTTAGTCTCTAAGACGCTTTGTCTAAGAAAATGTATATTTTTTAAAGACAATAAAGCATATTTTGGTTGACTGAATGATTGAACTTAAAAAAGGACTTACGGCGTGTCATCATCTTCGTCTATAGGTTCCTGATTCGGCTTGAATACTTTCCACATCGCAGTCGAATGTGCTACAAGCCTCTGTCTGTTGATAGAATTCCCATTTAAAGCTGCTGTTCCCATTCTGTCTTCCCCCTCTCTTTTTCGTTTCATGCCCAAAATCAGGTTTCTTGGACCGCCCCACGTCTCCATCTTGAGGGATATGTTCAAGGTTTGTTTGAGATTTTTTTTTTCCCGAAGCACATATTTTATGTTAAAAAATCTGAATATGATTTAAGATGGTTATTTCCCAAAATTTAATATAAAAACAACCGCAAAAAAAGCGGCAAAAAAATAATAAAATTTTGTAGTCAAGTAATCTATACAAAATATTAAAGATCTGTGTTTTTGTAATTAAAAAGTTGATATATATTTTTTTTAAAATTCTTGTTGTTTCCAATGTTAAACCATATCCAAAGTAACGTAAACAAGTAGTGATTTATTTGTTTTTAAATGTAAGTATTTACCAGTTTTCCCGTTGAGCTTGATCCAAATTGTGTATTGCTAACAGCAAGCTATAGTCCATAATTTTAAAACTTTCTTTAAAACTCTACAGTCTCGTTGTATCGTTTTGACTAAGGCATTATATGTGTCTGATTCCATAAATATACCTTCTGGATGATGTTCCATAAAATCCAAACCTTTTTATGTTGGTGACCTTTTTGTTTTCCGCTTTTGAGGCCTAAAAAAGTTAAGTTTGTAGAAATATTCGACACAAAATTATAGTTTGATACTATGTGTTTATCTTATATCCATAAAAAGAAACACATTATTTTATCAGGCTTAAGAAGAGTCGAGTAGGTCCTTAGTTAAAAAAATTTAAGCCGAGCACCAGCGATTCGGGTAAGCAATAATTACTCCATTATATTAAGAAAAACTTTAGAAATTGGGAGTACCAAAAGTTGCATACAAAAACAAAATCTATTCCATAGACAAGTAGCGTAAAAATTGGTTTGAATTAACTTTGAAAACCGATGAAAACAAAAAGAAAAACCAGGGTTGGGAAGTTTGTACAGGGTGGCAAAACCACTGGTTTTTAACCAGGTTAAAAACCGACAGGTCAAAATCAGTTTTGACCATTTAGTGGTCAAAAATGATCAAAACTTAAATGATGCATATACTTTTAGTTATAAACATATTAAATTCAGTCTTTAAATGTTTAATTTACATAAAAACAAAACAGCAACTAAAAAATCACAAACAATAGCGCAAAAATTAACAGGTACATGACACAAAACCCCACACCTGTAAAGAGTCAGGTATAGGACCGTATAATTTTAAAAAAATAAAAAAAATATACCTCAAATTTAAATTAGCTGTTAAAAAAAAAAACATTAAAAAGGGTTTTCATCACTTAAATTAATAAAATCGTTTTTTTTTTTTTATCCAGTGTCTAAGTTCACCCTATACCTATACTATAATAGGTCATCATAGCGATACATGGTTGCTGGGGATTTGGGAAAAATATATTCAAAGTTTTGACCAGTGGTTTCACCAGTTTGATTTTTTTAAAACCAATATTAACGCGCTGGTTAAAATCTAAAAGTTTTTTTTTCCAACCCTGGATAAAATTAAATCCCCGATATCGAACCTAATTTAAAATAAATGTAAAAATCGTATTTTTGAATATAAAAACTAAAAGTTAAAATATATAGCTGGTTTGCGAAAACAACGACACAAGTCAAAATTATTAAATACTTAACTAAGTATACTAAATGAACAGAGATTACCAATATAATCGCGACTAATGATTTACCGTCAGTTTTACAAAAGTGTACGCTGGGTAGAGATAACCCCATTATTAATTTGAGAAAAAATATGCTTAGTTGTTTCGCAAACACCGGATCATTTCAGGTTTATTTTTTTTATTTTGGCTTGTATCGTTGTTCTCTGATCCACATCTGATATCCAAAGTCAACCTGAACAACGGCAGATGCAAAAAGGCATGAAGACATGGACATGCCGTCCAATTAAGCAAGGTTTTTTTTTTATCTTGAGACAGTCCACGAAGGTTAAGGCCTATACTAACGTCCCGTGGGCATAAGTACTAAGGAATGGGTGGGTGCACGGGTTTTCCCCTTTTTACAGGCTGAATCTTTCTACAGCACAACTAAAATTAGTCATTGTTATTTGAGAATAACTTTTGGCAAAAATAAATAAAAAAAAAGACTTCTCAATGGCCAGTTCAATTTATAAATGGTTTACTGACTTTTGGACTATTTTGGTTCAGTTGGGATAATTCAAACAAGTTGAAAGATACCTAAAAGCTATTGAAGTGTCAAAAGACAGGAAAATGAAAGTATCATCTCAAAAATATAGAGACTTACTTCCCAAAATATTTAATTTCGTAAAAATTCTGGGAACTGAAAGAAGGATTAACTAGATTAACTAGACTAAGGTATCCACATAAGATCTTAGGTCAAAGCAAAGAAATGCTTACCCGATCTGGTACCTAATCTCTACAATGCAATAGAAATAAAATGCAACTGTTTAACTTAAAGTTTTAATTTTTGGTGAAGAAGGAAGTTTGAGAATATCCTACTATAACGAAGTAGCTCTAATACAATATTTTTAAAAACTGTATTTAAAAAATGGAAATTAACTAAATTTACCTTACCTTTCTTTGTATGTACTCCCTTTAAGATCATATCTGAGTGCATGGCTACATTACTAGGTAATAAGTTATTCATAATCACTAATCTTACATTTTACTATTAATTGATAAAATATAAACCAAAAAATTTTGGCAACAGAGTCTAGGATTTTGGTTAAGATTCATATAATAACCTAAAATTAAAAATATGTACAGTATGCCAGGGATCGATTCAACAAAAAAACACTGTTTTATTTCTCGTTTTTCGCTAAAATGTATTCCCAGTAATATTTTCAGGGAAATACAATTTAACTGAGAAAGTTAACATTCGATGTACAGGGCTGACAGAACATGTCAAATATAGGAAAAAATTAGGGGTTTGAAAAAGCCGAAATCAAAAGTATTTAAATAATATTGGTAAATAATTTGTTAAATTATCTGCAAACAACCATTTCTTAAGTACTACTTACTAGCATTTTAATTATAATTACAATAAATTTCTGTCATAATATCTGTCGTCTATGTCAGAAGCCAAAGACAGTTTTAACAATCGCATAATGTCGTTTCTCACTCAAACGGCAGTAAATCCTTCTGGTCCTTTGCCAAAAACATTAGTTCAAACTTTAGTACAGATTCTTTTCCACCCCTAACCTAAAGATCAAATTATTTCCATCTCTAAAGAAAAAGCCGAACTATTTGCTAAACATTTATCCTAATTCTACCCTTGATCCTCCGAGTCCTTCCAAGAGTTATCCCTTTTATCATAAAATATCCGATATCTTTTTCAGGCCAAGCAGATCAAAGTGTATCCTTTTTTCTCTTAATACCAAAAAATCATCTGGGCTGGATGGCATACCCGCAATTGTCTTTAAAAGATGTGTTCAAGCTTGCGTCCATCTTAGCTCGCCTCTTTCGAGTTTTTATGACACAGGCATTTTCCGGAGACCTGAAAAGCTGCACGTGTGCAACTGATCCCAGAAAGGATCCAAAACTCTCCCTTTTTTCTATAGACCAATATCCCTTCTTTCAGTTGTTTGTAATGAAATGGAAAAATTCAGTAATTTTCAAATCTGGTATTTAAAAAAAAACCAAAAGTTTATATGACAGACAGTACCGATTCTGTCACAAAAGATCCCTAGCAGATCTTCTTCCCTTTGTCTCACGCAACTAGAACAAATCTCTTGAGCTTCTTGGTAAATTCTAGATTGTTGCTGAATCCTAGATGACTTATCTAAAGCTTTTGACAAGATTTGGCATGATGGGATTCTAAACAAACTTTCTTTCTACGGTCCTCCACCATTTTGTTCTTGGCTCACTAGTTTACTTCCTAATCGAAGAATATCAGTTATGTAGATGGTCACTTCAAATAAATTGTTTTAAAAAATAAATTTTATTAAAACTGTCATGATTTTTAAAATGCTTCGTAAGAGTACTCTTCATTTATGTCGCTAATCCTAACCATATACTTTTTTCTAAATATGCATGTCAATTTCATATTAATACTTAATTTTAAAAATACACAGTGCATGTAAAGTCAAACTTTATTTAGGGGTAATACCTTTCATAATAACAATACGGTCCAAAATTAAAAAATAAAAAATATTCATTTCTTTCAAAGATAATTTTTTTGCGCCTGTAAAATTAATAAAAGACATATATTACCATATTTTTGCTTGTATTGATATTACCTTTAAACTGGTGGTTAAGAACATTTGAATTTAATTTTTTTTAAATGTTTTTTTACTTTCTGGTAATTCTGCACATCAAATGTTAATTTACTCAATGCCAATATGATTTATTTGGGATGCAAGAATATTACAAATAATACATTTTAGCAAAAAAAAAACAATACATAAAAAGTTTAATAGTTGAGAACATATCAAGACCCATGAAGGTAGTCTACACTTAAACTAAGCTTTTTCTAAATATTTTACTAATTATCAATTACTAAAAAACGAAGTTTATGAGGCGAATGTTAATGATGAGAAGTAAACTGTTTTAAAAATAAATTTTACTAAAACTGTCATGATTTTTAAAATGCTTGTAACAGTACTCTTCATTTATGTCGCTAATCCTAACCATATACTTTTTTCAAATATCATGTCCATTCCATATGAATACTTAATTTTAAAAATACACAGTGCATGTAAAGTTTTAAGTCAAACTTTATTTAGGGATAATACCTTTCAGAATAACACAGTAAAATTCAAAATTAAGAAAAAAAAAATATTAATTTCTTTCCAAGATCAATTTTTTGCGGCTGTAAAATTAATAAACGACATATATTAACATATTTTTGCTTGTATTCAGATTACCTTTAAACTGATAGTTAAAAACATTTGAATTTAATTTTTTTGTAGATTTTTTTTTACTTTCTGACAATTCTACACATTAAATGTTGTCAATCCCAATAATTTATTTGGGATGCAAAAATATTACAAATAATACATTTTAGCAAAAAAACAGTAAATAAAAGATTTAATTGTTGAGAACATATTAAGGCCCATAAAGGTAGTCTATAATTAATAGAAAAAATTAAGTTTATGAGGCGAAAAAAGTAATGATCTATGACTTTAAAAATGGATTTTAGGATAAGTAAGTATATGACACCCATAAAATTTTACCATTAATATTGCCATAACAAACCGATATACTCGTTATGGCGGTAGACATACTGTATTTTCCACCGCCACGAGCCAAAAAGTGCTAGTAAAAAAAAACTTCTACTAATTTTTAAACTGACTAACAATTATTACCAGAGTTAACTTTATTGTAAACATATTCTCAAGACTTAAGTGTTAAAGTATCATAATGCTTGGTGTGAACTTCTCCTTTTAAAAAATGTAATTATCGAAATATTTACAACTTTATAATATTATAACTGTTTATCAGTAAAAACTAATATTTATTAACCAAAATGCATACCAGGTAATAATTTTTGTAGAAATTCGCCCTCTTTATGTTGCACAGTCTTAATAATAAACTCATCATCACAAGTCAAATAAAATATAGATCCACTAGCACCTGGGTTGGAAAGTTCTCGTAATGGAGAGTCACACATAGACATCTAAAAATAAAATTAAAAGCTATTTAATAAGCAGGTTTGTAATCATCGGTATTTTTAATAAAGTTTTTGGTTGTAAACAGAGCTGTCAAAGTACTCTCAAATAGTACTTCAACTACAAGTAATAAATTTATCATTTTTTTTTAAAGTTCAAGTACTCGTTCAAATGTACCTGCTTTTCCAATTAAATTCAAAAAGTACTTGAAGTACTACCCAAGTATTTTACTTGAAGTAAAACAAATTACTTGAAGTAAAACAAAGTACTTAAATTAAAAAAAGTACTTGAAGTAAACCCAAGTAACTGAAGTAAATAAAAGTACTGGAAGTAAAAGTAGTTTTACTTGAATAGCATTTTTTTTTAATAACATCAAGTTAAATGATTAGCGCAAAAGAAAATGTATACTTTAATAATTTAACGATTTACCTTAGCTCTAAAGTCTGTTATTGTGACGTATGCATTAAGATTTTAAGCAAAGTTAATTTTTTGGAAAATTTTTCGGGTTTGGAGATCCAATATATTTTTTTAATTCGATCCGAATGCATTTTTTATTTTATATTTTGAAACCTTATGACCTTCCAAAACTAGTGATTAACCCAATATTTTCTGCAGTTTTACCCTTTTAATAAATCATCATTTTTATTTTTTCTCTAACAACAAACGTATGTTAAACTAATGCACATACCTTAAAGTCATAAACTTTTAGGTATTATAAGTATTAATTAAAACAAGTTGGTTCCGTATTAAAAAATAATAAAGCTAATACAAGAGCTCAAAGAGAAGAAAGTGGCGAAATATAAAGATTGTGAAATAAAATTTTAAATACAGGTATCTTTAAGTGTGGTGTTAGAAATAAATAAAAAATATGTTCCAAAAAATTTTAAACTAGTATTTATATAATATTTTGATGTTTTTTTAAAGTACCTATAATATCAAAGATATTTAAAAATATTTATTGTAATTTTACCATTCTTGGTGCCATTAACAATTGAATTGAGAGCTATAATGTATTAGTCAGCAAAGATTAGGCGATCTTCTTGTTTTAACCTGTTTGCGCTAATATCTAACGTATATAAATTGGCGCACTTGATTAATTTCTTTTTACTTGAAGTACTTTTTTACTTTAAGTACATCGTAATACTTTAAGTACTTAGAAAAATACTTTAAGTAATTAACTTGGTCAAATCAACTATTACTTCCTAATAAAAAGTACTTGAAGTAATATACTTCAGGTACAGAAAAGTTCTTGAAGTAAAATTTTACTTCAAGTTTTGACAGCTCTGGTTGTAAAAGACCTCGCAAAATCCCAATGGAAATTGGCTCTCGCATAAATTCGCTGAAATTTTGCAGAGAGCTAGCTTATAACACAATAATCAACCTATCACACATACATTTAACTTCTTTAAAAGGTTTCCTTTTACTGTCACGAGTGTGTCTTGCACACTAAAGTATTTTCATCCTTATTTTTATTATTGCGGGACTTGGAATAAAAATACTTTAGTGTGCTAGACACACTCGTGGCGGCGCGACCGCTTGACACATTTCTCATCATGCATTGCAGGATTGGAATACCTTCCCTTATATTATCTTACCTATGCCCAACCTCTTTCTAAACTCTCTACTTACCTTATTCATAAGGATTTTGAGGCGTAATTTAATTTTGAGTAACCAACCTGGTTATAACACATGTTTTAAATATCAACTGCCCTTTTAACTAATTCTTAAAGATTCACCTATTAGATTTAAGGGATATAATAAGGAGTATTCCAAATTGATGGGATGAAATATATGTATTCAATAGCCTCATAAAGAAAATAATAACAGTTCTGACAAATTGCATAAGTCATGGACGTACATTAACGGGGGTGAAATGTAACAAAAATCATATTAAAAGAGCACGCCACAGATGTAAGTTCTTAAAAACTAATTTTGGCAAATGTCATTTTTTACAAATATCTCAAAATAAGTCGTTTTTGACAGATGTAATGTTTGAGAGATGTCAATGTTGGGAGGTGTTGTATTACCGCCACGTCATTTGTTGACTTGTTATAAACGTCATTCCATAAAAATTTTAACATCGTTGGTGGTTCCATTTGAATACCACTGCCATTTTTCCACTGGAGCCTAAACGATTTATCGGCCAGAATACTTTACAAAGGCGAAATGTAGCAAATATCTAGCAGTATATTTTCCTAAATGGTCTACTAGAATTCGAGCTAGAAATAGACGAAAATCGAGGAAAACTTCTCTTCGGAATCGTGATATTTTAGTCAAAAGTCGTGGTAAACAAAAATGTAGCAAACTTTTATGCTTTATCAAAAAGGTTCTTTTTAGTTTTTCTTAAAAAGCAATAATAATAATAATAAATATATTATAAAAAAGAAAGAACGGTGTTGTCGTTTAAAATATTGTACCTACATAATACTACAAAAAAGACTTGAAACGACTAGGTTTCTCGTGTAGAGATCCAATCTAGAGAGATGTTGCCATTCAAATCAATTTAAAACTTAAAAAAAATAAAAGAATTCACGTTTATGGAATTAAAACAAAAAAATGTGCAACACTGGTAGAGGTTAGGTTTCAGAGAGGATAGTACTGACTTCTATTTTCCTATTTTTGGTTTTACTTTCTAATTTCGATGTTGTTACGCTCATTATGATCATGTGATTCTCTAATAAATGTGCACCAAAATGTGACGGCAAAGTGTGTATAGTGAAGTATTAAATTTGTCTAGAATATGAAGTTCATCTAAAGTTTCATGTGGTCACAGTGATTGTTGATGAAGCAAATAAAGGAGTTCTTTTTGTTCAATACCATGACTTGGCTTTAGATGAAATATATGACTAAAGAATTTATCGAAAGTTGGGGTAACGGCGTTTAATACTTTTTGCCACGGTAGAGATCGAACGCTGTTAGAACAACACCGATACGTCACGGTTTTATACGGGTTTGCCATATGAGACCGTGACGTATCGGTGTTGTTCTTACAGCGTTCGATCTCTACGTGTTACAGGCGTGGTGTTAAAATACGTAAGAAGTGCCTCCCGTCCGAAGGACTGAGGTTGGCGTCAGCGGAAATTCTTATTCACCGTTTAATCACTCACGACAGTAGCGATAAAAAAACTTAACGGAAAAGGTCATGTTTGTTAAAACACATTGTTTAATAATTAAAATTAATAGTTCTTTTTTTTTCGAAATTAATAACGTATTAATAAGTATTAAGATCTTACCAAAAAGTCATCTGGCTGAATACCAAACAAATCCCTAAAGTACCTAAAAGCTATAGGCGCATAATTCTTAAATTTAAAATCGGAATAGTGATGAGCTGGAGTATGGTTAGAGCCTTCATTGGGAAAGTTTGTTGTTTCAACCGTCATAAAATCTTGCATAAGTAGATCTCTTTCTGGTTTTGAAGCCAAACCACCCACAGCATGTTGAATTCCTAAAAAAATACCAATTACAAATTATTTCAAGAAATAATTAGCTTAAAAATAAATTAAGGAACACTAAGGTAAAAATATTAATTTAACAGGTCTAGCACCGATTAAAAGATTTATGATTTTATCTTAAAAACGGTGGTAGACCCACCACCGAAAAATTGATTGGTTTTTTGATTAAGGGTTTTTTTAATTTTGTTTTAGGTGATCTGCAAGTTCTTAATGACAATCGATTCAGTGTACGCTCAGGATTAATAACCTGAGACAAAGACCGAATTGATCCCATCTTGGCGAGTACCCAATATATATTTTTTGATAAATATAAAAGTTATAAGAAAAATGATAATTGAAGTAAATTAGTATAGTACTTTAAAATACTGCAAGAGAAATACGGAGGCATAAAAAGGTAAAAACTATTTGAAATAATTTGTCATATAAGTAATTTCAAGAACTTAACATGCTATATGTATCTGAACTGGTATAAAATTTATTAGTGAAAATTCGGAAAGCAATAAAAATATTCTTAAATTCGTACAATGCACAAAAAACAAGGGCGGACTCCAAATAAACTACATTTACAAAGTATAAATAATTTGGTTACAGCTAGGAGCCCATTAGATAATTTTCTCAATAATCAGCCTGGCTAGCAAATTTTATTAATCCAGAAAAAAATATGCTAAGAAACAGTAATGACAACGTCTGCCAACATGATAAAATAAATAACGTTGTGCATACACCAGTTTGTAAGGCCATCATACCAAAAAAAATATGTTTGCGTTTTGATCCATCTTCTTAATATGTTATATTGATGGCAAAAATGTTTAATGTCGCATTAAGCAAGGATAAGAAAATCATGTTTAAAAGCCAGATTAATACCCTTTTTGTGTGAAGTATAAATATTAATAATATGATATCCAAAGATAAAAATAAATCATAGTTTGGTCAAAGTTTCTTGGTAACCATAAGTTATAATGAAAACTTTGACATGTATTTTTATACTTTTTACTTTTGCTGCCTTAAAAATGTTAATATCCAAATAATGTTTTTGCTTAGAGCCATATTTGTATATTTCTTTTTCTTTGGTGGCTCTTTGGTGTTCTGCATGCTGCACTGGCCGACAAAGAAAACTTTTTCTGCAAGCATCATTTTATTCTTATTTAAAATATTGTCCCTTAACGTTAATTTTAATTAACGTTCTCTTATTAAAAGGTATTAAAGAAATATTTCGATTATTACGATCTAAAAACCTGATTAAAATTAGTTACACAAAAGGTATTCTTTAGTTTTTCAAAAACAATGTTTTTCACTGCAACCGTAAGAATGTTTAATAAACGTATTTAGAGTCCGATTTAAAGAAAAAAAGGCCAGGAACGTCATACCAAAGGAGTCCGCGATTAAGCTTTTCTCTCTCTACGCCCCACCCATACGTTGTTAAATTTGGAACAGAGCGACGAGAACGGGAATAATTTTAAAGTGAGAGAGAACAACGCATGCTGATGACGCTGGTGGCCTTTTCAACTTTAAATCGGACTATACTAAAACTTTCTGTCACGATTTTTTCTGGAAAATTTTGATCAATCGATTTAAAAAGTAGAGCACAAAATGTTTCGTTACTTAACTGTACCTTTTCTCACTATAAAATACACGAAAAAAAGATAATTTTCTCAGTTTAAAGAAAGAAAAAATATTTTAAGCAGCACAAAATTTGGTCCTATCTTTGTTTTCCTGTTAATAAAAAAAACTATGACTAATTTAATCGTAATCGGTTGAAAAAAAGAAATAACATATTGACTACACTGCCATGTTTTATATTATAGCGGCTCTATAGAATTTATAAAATTATTAACATCAGCCAGACCACCTGATTATTTACCAAAAATTTCGCCGGCTCCGTTTTCTAGTTGACCAACCATGTAACATTTTTACTTGTGCACAGCATAACTAACAGGCAGCACGATCTCTCCCTGTCGGAGCTTTTGATATTTTTAAGCACAAAACACGAAAAAAACGATTACAATCCAAATAAAGCAGACATATCATATCTTAGCAAAACGTTGGCTGAACTTCCGCAAGAAAAATGACCGTACTTTCCCGTCAATTTATAAAAGGGTGTTACTTTTTGTTAGTAATGCTGTGATACCAGTATGATACCGGTATGTTCTGGTTACTTAGAAATCAATTGGTATTAATTATACTTGTATACTAGAATGTACTAGTTCAAACTTGAATTCTGATATTTTAAAAGATACAATTAATAATTAATTATTACATTACCACATCATTGCAATAACAAAGTGGATTAAAATACATACAAAAGTGCGAGTCTTTTATAGTTTGATAATGAAACTACAATAAAACATGTTTTTCTCGGAGTTATTTATATGGATACTGGAAGTATTTAGTATCCCGATATTTAAAATAAAACCAAATCCGAACAATATGCCCTGTTGTCTTGAAGAAGTGATTCTTTAAAAAATCCACTAGTAAATCACTGAAATAAACATAAGCACTAAGTTTACAATAAAAACTTGGCTAATCTCAAGCTTACTTGTAGTATATTAATTTGACAGACATGTTTAAATTTAAATTACCATGAAGCAAATAACTAGCTTCTGGGACGAATTAAAATTGTGGAAAGTAATTAATTTAGATTCTAAGAATACAATTTATATACTGGTATAACCACCTACGAACAGCAAAAAATTAAAACCAAAACGTCCAAATCACACACCTTTTTGTATCTTTTTACTCAAGTGGGATTGTCCTTTAACAAAACCGATACACGACAAGTTTCCATTAAAGTAACCACTCTCAAATAACATTAAAGTCATTACAAAAAAACTAAACTTTATGTAAAAAACTATGTACATGTACAAACTATTAGCTTTTTGTGGTAATTGTATAAACAGATTAAACCAACTAAGTTGACATTCCAGTAACATTATTTTATCAAGTGTTATCAGGTGGCGCAATATTATTATAATTGGACCTGATAACGGCGTAACATGGGATTCAGCATATGTGATTTTACACTTATCAAATTATCGGAAACTATTATATTGTTTTGGTATACTGGGTGGCAAATTATCAATAATAAAAATACCCGGTATACATTTTAAAGTTGACACAAAGACAGTATTAAGTAAATCATTAGTTATTTTTTACAAGGTTGCTGTGATCAACAAAGATCCGACATAACGTATCCCATGGCTCTGACCCCATAGGGGGTCATGCAGAAGGATATCCATATCGAAGACCACCCCTCGCGTCCGGTGGCTTAGTGATCTTCGGCCAAATTCATTTGCCTCAGTAAACGGAGGATCCCAAGGACAACAAAGTTTTGCATTTTTACCACAAGGGTGAATGTTTACATGCGGGAATACACCTCAGCTTCCTCAACACATTTTTCTTCATGCCCCCAAAACGCCGACAATCAGGACAACTAATCGCACGTTAAACTCCGGACAGAGCCTCCGAAGTTCGCCAAGAAGATCCTAATATTTGGCTCGTTTCTCCGCGTTCCTTTTAGATATTCCTCTTATCAAGGAGTACGATATCAGGCTTATTGGCGCGAATTTGATGCGCAGTTGGAAATGCATTATTCCAATATATACGACAGTTGTCAAACTGACTTTGGTATACCAATGTGTTTATCACCCCATCCTGGCATGCTAGTAGAAAACCCTCGGTTTCAGACTTGAGCTCAGCAGATTTTAAAAACCCAACCGTGAGATTTCGAGATAGATTGAGTTTTTCTATGTTTCGGAAAAATACTCCGTGCTGCGGCTTATTAAGTAGCATCTGCTGTTCTGCTCTTTTAACTGTAGTTCTTAAGGCCTTAGACTCAAGTCTTATAAGTAATTGGTCGTCGTTGCTGCCTTGAATAGAAATACTCCAACGTTAGCTATTTCGTGTTCTCTTACTAGTTGCATCAGTGGATCAGTACTATTGGCAACTTGACAAGCAATACTTAAAACCAGCCGATCATGCATACACTCCAAGCTTAAAAGGCCACGACCTGCCTGGTGGCGTGGGAGGTAAATACGGGATGTTGGGTATTATTATTATAAGCTTCCTAACGGCTTTTATTGGGTTAAAGAAAATAATCATTTTTGAAAGGTTATTAAGATTATAAGTTACAACCAAATTTTGCATACTCGCTGAGATATGGGTTTCGATTAGTTCGTGACAAAACTAAGTTTTAACAGCAAAATAAAATAAATACTGTTTTTTAAAACCTGACTGGCATAAAAACACGTCCAATCGATAAGGTAACAGGTGGAAGATAATTTTTGAACTAGTAATCAAATTTGAAACTCCAAAAAATAACGACCACCGGCAATGCAAAGGCTGTCAGAAAAATACATGTAGTAAAGCGGTTTTTCAATGCGGTGGTTAACTCGTCATAAAAGGAAACACTTATAAAACAATATACTTTAAAATACCGGAAATTTATAAAAGTAAGGATATAGTTCATAATTGAACCCGGAATGAAGAGTTTATCAGTTTAACCTTTTTTAATTAGTAACACAATTACGTCAAATACTCTGATTATTTCCTTTATTGATTCCTTACGTTGTGTTATAGCGCTTATATTTTATTTATTTAAAATAATGGGTCTTTTACTAAGTATCTGAGAACTGATAACACTTAAACAAATAAAATTTGCATTTTAGTACAGTAGTGAGTGATTTTTTGTCTATTTACTTAAACTATCTAAAAATAAAAGATGACAAATCATTTCAATAATTGTGCATAATTGCCGCATGTCTTACTTTAGGATAGGTAAAGAAAGGAGATCTACAATGACTCTATATCCAAACGCATTTCGCTTGCCTTACCAGTCTCCTCATGAGACTTAACGTTTCAATGGGATTGTCGACTTTTAAATTACTGTTAGATTTTCGTCTTTTAATTGTCTTTACAAAGTAAGACACGCTTTTAGTATGCAACTAAACAGATTTTTTTACTTTTAAATATATCGGATAGTATACATTTGATGCCATTGGGGGCGTTCTTTAATTATGTGGGCTCAAAATGGGGGCTCCAGCAAAACCTAATTAAATCTTATCTAAAAGGAGAGCGGGTCATTGAAAATCTTGCGTCAACTTTTTATTTTATAGAATATACATTATTTATTATTATAAATAATAAAAAAATATATTTATTTTTTTCATTTTTTTAGTGTCCCATTTGTGCGCAAAACAAATGTTCATGGCTAATAAATATTTTTATTATTAAAAGTAGCAAAATATATGTAATTAAAGTTAATGATGTCTGACCATATCTTCTTACCAAAACTCATCGAGGGGGCGGAAGGGTTCCAAAATAATTGAAAAACCCCTCACGTAATTAACGGATGTCCCCATTTTAAACGTATAAAATTTCAGTTTGTGTTTAAAATTAATTTTTTGGCGATGTTTTGATAACTCGGGCATTAATTAGCGATTAATGGATCTTATCCCCTTAAATTGCCTCAATAGTTAATCACATTTATTAATACCTTTTTTTATTAAATACCTATAAAATGTTATCCTAAGTATTTAAGCATTGTTGCAAGCGCAGGTTAGCGCTTCTCAATAGTAAAAGTACACATTTTATCTAAGATATAATAAATCTTATCTTAAGTTTCATTCAGTTTTTTTACTAAAACTTACTTACTAATTTGTTAACTAATCGTTTGCATACAAGGTAACATTAAACACTATGCCCAAAATGTTATACATTTAATATAACATTAAAGGTATACCATCCGGTATAATAAAAAGAAAAAAACTTATAACTGACATTAGATTTAAAAAATAAAGGTTACGCTGCGTTTTACGTCACAACCTACACTTTATTATTAAAACCCATTAACTCGTAGAGAAGTCTAAAAGAGAGTTATCTTATCTATTATCTCGCACAAGGTAATTATGGTCAGAATTTACACAAATTTTAAATAAATTATTGCTAGATTAAAAAAGTTAAGAGTACGGAGGGTTTCTATTAAGTTCTAAATAATTTTAATGTTAAATAGTTGGTGATTTCTAAGTCATTTTAAGGATATATATATATATATATATATATATATATATATATATATATATATATATATATATATATATATATATATATATATATATATATATATATATATATATATATATATATATATATATATATATATATATATATATATATATATATATATATATATATATATATATATATATATATATATATATATATATATATATATATATATATATATAGAGAACATGCATTTCAACAAGGATGGTATGGTATGTTCTCGATCTTGACCACAGAGTGCCACACTATAGGCAAACTTTTGTTGTAGTAAGTTTGGTACATAGTTTATAACTATACGTTCAAAGGCGCAAGTGATGTTAATAGTTTTTTAAGCAGATACCTTTTAATCAAAAGTGTTTTCATGTTCTTAAAAATGGAATAAAATGAATATCGACCTACTATAAAATACTTTGTAAGAAAGGGATTAAGCTATGTTACCAATATGTTTCCGAAAGAACAGTTTAGTTGGTGATGGGTGTCCCTACTAGTACAATTACTTCATCAACCTAACAGTATTTTGTATAGCTAGTCTTTTTCATAACAGCAGGTTTAGTAAAACAGGAATAATCTGCTCTATAACAGCAAGGAGAAGAAAATTTAAAAAATGGGTTTGAGATTTTTGAGTGGTAGCGACTTATGTTTTAAATGGAAATCGCAAAGCCTAGTAATAATTTTATCTGCCAATTTTTAAGCGATAAGTCTACGCAGTTTTATATGGCCAAACTGATCAAACTATCGACTGATGAAAAATCTGCAGTGTGCACTCTCTCTAACGCAGACAACCGTAAATTAGTTGCATATTTACTATTATAGACTTGTGGCTTTTTTTATCTTTAGGGCTGTTCATAAAGAATTTTATTAAGTACTACTACTAGGTACCGTGGGTGCCTAGTTTTTAGATTTAAAGTATGCAGATATTGCTTCCCACGGCACCTCTTTCAAACAACCCGGTAACGCCACTACGGACGTTAGACAAAAAACTACTTCTGAACTCTTCACCACAACTAACCACAACAGCAGGCAGCAGGCTTCGAGCTGTTTCGGAACAATACTTATTTCAAGCTGTTTCGGAACCATACTTGCTCACACCTGTTTACCTGTTTCGTTGCATTTCGATTAAGCCGTTCCAGTTCCAAACTATCTTGGAACAGTTCTTGATTCGCACTGCCCGCCTGTTTCGTTGCATTGTGATTATTTTTTTTACCGTCGTTTTTACTGGGTTGTCAAAATATTGCCTAACGGGTTGCCGGTGCCTGCATTAACAGCGGAGTTGTTATAAACATTTATTTTTTATATGTCGCTTTTCTTGAAAAGTCCCAGGATATCTTCCAGGTTTCCAATTAATTATTATTTGTTTTTCTTTTTGTTTTCTACTAACATTTCTGTTTAATTTCATTTTTTTGAGGGTTTAAGCTGTAAAGCACACCAAAAGAGTCACCCCATATAACTCACCTACATGACCAAAAGACGATTAATATGAGGAGAATATTTGGTGCGATGATTTTTTTTATGTACCCTTATGCTTTATTACTTTATGACCGACGAAGGGAAGATAAAAAAAACTGTGAGGCAGTTTTAAATAAACGTTTGCTTAAAACTCATATTTTAAAATATTTTTTCGGCGATCCGTTTATTTATAAGTATTATTAATGTACACAAAATTATGCATTAATAGCCCTCATTAATGCACGATTTTCGATTATAACGATTATAGTATAGGCAACTGAATATACACAAATTTAGACATTTAGTCCATTTATAACCTTGTCATTCAAATAACAACCTTTAAAACAACTGTCGAGTTGGTTGCCTAAAACTGAAGGAAAATTACGATTTTCACAATTAAATAACAAAACGATCGCCGAAAAAATTTTGTAACTAACTCAGGCATTAATTGGCTAATGATCTCAACCCTTAACGCTGTCGCTAGGCTCGCGCGTTAAAAGACCTTAATAATTAATCGCCCTTATTAATACCCTTTTGGTTGATTAACCACAACTAACCACAACTGATTAGTTGGCAGCTAGAAAAAGCAAGAACGAACGGCAAAAGAACGGTAAAGCAGGTTTATGATACGATCAGTCGCTACATAGGCTCTGGCGGAATCGGAACAGTTATCGCAGCAGGAAAACTTATCGATCTATACCTATTCCGAAAAAACAGATGTCCTGTTCCAAAGCGCCATCATTATTGTTTTACTAATAGTTCGCTACTACGAATCCTACGTAATACGTCCTCATTATGCCCAGTTACATATTTCATTGTACTCACACTGGGAGTCACCTAGCTTATTTAGCAAGTGTTACTTTAAAAACAACTTCGATATATTTTGTAGAACCTTTGTATATAGAAATTTAAATTATTTTAAACCTGATTCAGATACTATCAATGTTTGCGTTAGGAATTATATAACTGAAGAACTTACCAAGTTGAATGGATCCCATAATTTGGGTAGTTTGAATCTTCTTGTATGTAATTTCGCCACCAACCCCCACTCTTCGGTGCCCGATTTTTCTCTCCCTTTCCTTTTCTTTCTCAGCTTTGCTTTTGGCAGCATTTGATATGGATTTTTGATCACCAACCTAAAAGTATACAAAATTTAGTTTCATTTAGACTTTAAAAATATCTCAAAAAAAGTACAAGGTGATACAGAATTAAACAGCATTCATAAAGGTATACAATTTATCATGGAAAGCTAAAAATGTTATAAAGAAATTACTTATAGGCTATTGACTATGTCAAAAAAAGGAACTACAACGTTAAAAGAGTTTTATTGTTTCATTTGTTCAATTGATTCTTAAATATGGAAAAACTGTGGAGTACTACCATCTTCAAGGGTGCATTTTTAAGCTAGGGGTAAATTTTCCACTGTTCATTTCAACGCGCTTTTAGTACACATACATTAACAGAAAACTTGGTAATTAAATTTACTTCCCTGAACTTGGCTAGCCCAACTCAAAAAAATGCAACGAAATTTAAATTAAAATTAGGGGCCTTTTAGGTGATATTTAGGTGAAAAATTGATAAATTAGGTGCACTAACGATTTTAGAAATACTGAAAAAAACTATGGGTCTGCCAGGTTTCGAAAATTTAGCAGACCCATAATCACGGAATTACTTTTTAATTATTAATATAGATAGGAATTAAGTGCTAATTGAGTGCTTTTAGGAACTTAATAGAATTTTTAAATATTTATCTAAATATTAAAAAAAAAACTTCTTTGAGATTTCAACCGGTACAACGGTTATGGCGAATGCGCAGGATTTTTCATTTTGACGAAAAATATTTTTTTTTATCCTGTCGATGCTGGTCAGGATAGTTATGAGAGTATTATATTGTCAAATTTTATTGACCCTATGGTTTACTGGGATAGTACAAAACGAAGGTAAATATGATATTTCAAAATATGTATGAAGTACCCGAATACGCAGATTATCTTAGTATCCTCGCAAACGCTTTTTTTACTATTTTTTACTTTGATTAGAACCGTTTTAGAATAGTTTGTTTTCAATTTGTGCCGTTGTTATGCAAGAAATCATAAATCTTCTCATCAGAGCCGTATCTAAGTATGGCTGCGCACTTGGCGGGGCTTAACATTTGCGTCCCCCCCCACACACCAGGGGATTTGAAGAGTATGGAATATCCCCGAACGAAGATCCTGGGGGTTATTCCCCGGAAATTATACAAAATAAAGTGAAAAGTTGTAGGTTTAAAGTTTTTTACACCGGGAATTTCGTTTCTTTAAAATACCAATTTTGTAGTGGAATGTGTGTTAAATTCTATATCAGAGTAAATTGATTTTTTATTAATATTTCATACATTTTTTAGTCTAAATATATTAAAAATAATTACATTAGGTATATAAGTAAAAAAAAGGTATTAAATTGTTCTGTTGTAATTTAGTTATTTGATTAATTTTGTCAATAAAAAATAATAATTATATAACTATAGTACTGACATCTGATGAAAAAAAAAATCATAGCAGGTAGCTGCGCCCTCTCGCCACCGCCTAAATACGGTCCTGCTTCTCATACGAATCCTTAAAGTAATAAATTATAGTTAAAAAAACTAAAAAAACAAACTTTTATAGAAAACCGGACTAAAAAGTAAAAAATAATTTTTAATAATTTAATTATAGAAAAAATGCGTGGAGTGAAATTTACAACATTTAATATCAAGCACCCCACGCTTTTTTACTATAACTGAATTATTAAAAATAATTTTTTACTTTTGAGTCCGGTTTGCTATAAAAGCGTGTTTTTTTAGTTTTTTACATTCATAATTAAGTTCCTGCCACGTTATCTGTAAAAATCCAGTAACTCAAAAAAATTGTATGCTTTGACTGTTGTACTGGTTGAAATCTCGAAGAAATATAATTTTTTAATTAATTTGGAGAAATATTTGAAAATTCTATTTTTCTCCTAAAAGCACTTAATTAGCACTTAATTCCTATCTGTTTTAATCATTAAAAAAGTAATTCTTTGATTATGAGTCTGCTAAATTTTCGATACCTGGCAGACCCACAGTTTTTTTCAGTATTTCTAAAATCGTAAGTGCACCTAATTTATCAATTGCGCACCTAAATAGCACCTAAAAAGCCCCTAATTTTGATCTTAATTTTGTTTCGTTTTTTTTTTGAGTAAGGCTAGCCAAGTTCAGGGACGTATTAAATTTTCTACCAAAATGCCAACAAATATAAATTTAAAGAACAAAGCAAAAAAATGCATTTTTCTTATTTTACAAATTTTGACCCATAACTTTCTTTCACGTGAATTTATGTACATTTATTGCTTTATAGAAATAAGCGCCGTTATGATGTTTTTTTAAAATGGTTTTTAGTCAGAGTCTTGGGTATTTGTAGTAACCCAGATATGATTTTTCAAACTTGTAAGTACCTATTCAAAGGAGATATCAGTTAGAATTATAGAAAAATAGTTATTGTCACTGATCAAGCAAGCGATGGGCTAGAATAGTACCAGTGGCGTAGTGTTTAAATGGTTTAAATATTTTAAAATGCTATAATTTCCAAAGCACTGAATAATAAACAAAATATTTTTGTTATAACTTTGATAACTTGGCAAAACATTTTTGGACATTTTAAATAATTTGTTAAATTTTCTGTTTCCAACATTCCAACAACAATGTTTTAGGCAATATGGGTGTATATTTTCACAATAACTATTAAAGTATTGCAATAAGATATTATGTTTTTTCGTACATCTTAAATTTTTCCCTACAAGCGATCAACTCCCTAAACGATCAGATTTTTATTAACTTAAGAGTAAGAATGTCATGTTTTTGTAGGAAATATGGACAAAAGAGACCAGAGCCATTAAATAAAGTAGACTAAAATAAAAAACTTTATTTTTGTTTAAACTAGTTTGGAACTGCAAAACATTTTAGGCGTTTTTTACTGCGACCCTCAACAACAATACTACAAAATCTGCATTGTTTGAAACAATGGTTTCTTGTCATTGCAGTGCCTTTAAAGATCATGACGAGTGCGTGTGTATGTAGAGGCGAATTTAACTGACTGACTGTGTTCTTGACCAGGTCACATCGCATTAGGGCGCTACGTGAAACAACGAATTTTTGACTTAAACAGATTTACGGTAGTTGTGAGTCGTGGTCAGTCAAAATTAAATTATTAAGTTTTTATAAGAGGTAATTTATATGCTTAATATATGCTTTAAGTAATTGTGGTAGCTACCTACAAATTTTAACCCTTTTATTTGATTATAAAGAAACCTATTTTCCATTTTAACATACTTTTTACCATTTCAAGCAAAATATTTCTCTTATCCTGAACATGGATGACTTTTTTATTTATAAACCTTCATATCAAAACCGAGGTAAACAAAAATATTTTAGAAAACTTTTACACCCTCCATGCCATAATTTATAAAAAACAAAACATAATAAAAAAATTAATGCGGAGATAAAACAGAGTTTATGAAGGTTATTGTTTACAATTCATCTTGACCATCCTCTAGAGCCTGGTCAAGAAAATATGTGTATTGGCCGTGGCTAACTTGCATATGACGTCACAAATTCTGACATAAAAATGCATGGTAATGACTAGGTCAAACAAATCCAGCGAGTTAAATTTGCCATAGAAGAGATATCATAATAGACATGCGTCACATTTTAAAGGCTATTTATTTTTAAAATATATATTTTTTAAAAAATATTTGTTTAAAATGTGTCATATTTTTGACAGGTGCTGTTTACCGATTGTCATTAAAAATGTCCACCGTTACGTCTTTATTAACTTAAAACATTACCGCGACATCAAGTAAAACAAAAATTGCATAAACAATAATTATATAAAAATACTTTTAGTAAAGAAACAATTTGAATGCAGCCCAAATATATTTAGGCAAAATAAAGCACCTTTTTCATCGATATATTTAAAACAACATAATTAATGAACACACAAATACGCATTCCACAAATCCAATTTTATGTATGTAAAATAAAAATTACTGAGAAAATTGGGCCCCAAGTTTGAAAAACAATGTGCTTTTTTAATATACATTTAGGTATTTTCCTAATATATGATAAATGTATACAAACAGTTATACACATTTGGAAAAAAAATATTTACCACTTTCTACAGTGTCTCCGGCCGCTAACTTTATAAAAATCAAACAACTACAACTTTATTATACAGAGTGTAACATAAATATGGAACGCTCGAAATACCTCCCACACCGTTTATCCAATTTTTATAAAACTATGTACTCATAGGTTCGAAATTACGCCAGATTGAATGGTGAGCTCCGCGTCGTTGCAAGTTTACCGTTTTTCTGAAATCAAATGGAACTTCGTTTTTTTAAACGGAACACCCTGTATTTGATTCAGTTTTTGAGTTTTGCTTAAAATTGTGTATACTTTTTGTATAAAGTATTTTTTTTTAACGATAACAGTTTCTGAAAGAATTAAGATTAAAGTAATACTTAATGTGTTTTACCTACAAATACCTGCACATGTAAGCTTACCTGGAATATCTGACATTGTCAATATTTTTCATCATTTAACTGAAACCCAAAGAATCGAAATTTTAATGATACTGGGTTATGGGGACAGAATGAGAACACAACAAAAAGTCTGGGTAATTGTCTCGAAAGTTGCCTTCTCTCCGATTTTGACCAAATTTGGTATACGGGGGCTTTTTGGGACGCTGATTACGAATCTGAAAACATATTTTTCGGCAACGTTTCGTTTTCGAGATATTCATCATCAAAGTTGAAAATCAAACTAACTTTATTTAAACTATTCCTCCTTCTTTTTGCACAGAATTCTTGATTTTTACACTAAATTGGCACACAATATTTCACAAACACCTTTTAAAAACTCGTTTTTATATTTATTTTAAACCTTTTTTCCATTTAATTGCAAACCTCCACTTTCACACAACTAACCACAACGTGGCCGCAACCATGTTTACACTAGGGGTTTTTTAAACAAATATGGCTGCTGCCTTTGAACTTGAAAGTTCGCAATTTAATGGAAAAGAGGTGTAAAATAAACAAAAATAAAAAGTTTTAAAAGGTGTTTATAAAATATTGTGTTCCCCTTTAGTGTAAAAATCAAGAATTGTGTACAAAAAAAGGGGGAATATAGTGAAAATGGGGTTAGTTTGATTTTTAACTTTAATGATGAACATCTCGAAAACGAAACGTTGCCGAAAAAATATGTATACCCCTGTATACCAAATTTGGTCAAAATCGGAGAGGAGGCAACTTTCGAGACAATTAACAAAGTTTGTATTATTTTAACAAGATCTACTGTAACAAAGTTTTTAAAAAATTTCCGTAAATCTGGACACGTAAAAGATGCTGCACACTCTGGCCGACCTAACAGTTCAACAGATGGTGATAAGGCTTTGAACGTTGTGTTGAGTTTAGAGGAAAATCCCCACCTTTCTACCAGAATACTGGGAGAAGAAAATCACATTTCTCATATGTCAGTAGACCACCTACTAAAAACCGAAAAGTTTCATCTCTACAAAATAAGACTGGACAAGAGCTCTCGGAAGACGACTATGACAGACGCTTGCAATTTAAAATTAATGATGGAGCGCTGCAACGCCAATCCAGATTATGTCCCCCAGATAGTCTTCTCTGACGAATCAACCTTTTTTTAAACGGAACTGTTAATATACATAATTGTCGTTATTGGGCCAGGGAAAAACCCTCACTGGAAACGCGAAAATCACACCCAGTTCCCTCGAAAAGTAAATGTTTGGGCTGGTATAATAGGTCGAAGAATAATTGACCCATTCTTCATGGAAGGGACGTTAAATGGGGAAAGATACCCAATATTAAGCACCAAGTGACGAAACATGGTTTCAGCAGGGTGGAGCTCCACCTCACTATGCCCGTAATGTCTGGCAGTATTTAAATAATGTTTTTTTGGAAGATGGATTGGAAATAGGGGCACAATCGAGTGGCCAGCTCGGTCTCCGATTTGTCGCCCCTCGAATATTTCTTATGGTGCCACCTAAAAAATGTGGTTTTCAAAACAAAGCCCACTAACCTTGATGATTTAAAGTTAAGGATAGCAGCAGAATGTAGGAGAATTGAGGAAACTGACAGCCTTCTAAATGTTTTACATACTTTTACGCAGAACCTAGCTTATTGCCAGGAAGTAAATGGGCAACATTTTAAGCGTCTGATTTAATTTTGTTTTGTTTATTGTTGTTAAGTTATTGCCTCCTGTATTGTTTATTCCTGTATTTGTAGGTAAAATACATTAAGTCTTACCTTAATCTTAATTCTTTCAGAAACTGTTATCGTTAGAAAAAATACTTTATACAAAAAGTATACACAATTTTAAGCAGAACTCAAAAACTGAATCAAATACAGGGTGTTCCGTTTAAAAAACGAAGTTCCATTCGATTTCAGAAAAACGGTAAACTTGGCAACGATGCGGAGCTCACCATTCGATCTGGCGGGGTTGATCAAGTTGGCCTCCCCCACTAATAAATTTCTATTTTTTTCTACGTGAGAGTTTTGCACACATTTTGCACAATTTTGCAAAGGCAATTTGAATTTCTGCACACCTGCGCAAGAGTAACTGTGACTATGTATGGTGGGAGGGGGGCAACTTAACGCCAGCCCCACCACTAGCTTTTTTTATGTCAATCGATAGCTTGATTTTTGCACAATTTTGCACAACCATTGGCGATTTTTGCACAAGTGCCCCAAAAGAGGTATGACGCCTATAAATTATATCTGTAGCCCCCACCCAAAGTTTTTTAACTTTGATTATACCAAATAAAAGCTTGATTTTTGCACAATTTTGCACAACCATTGGCGATTTTTGCACAAGTGCCCCAAAAGATGTATGACGCCTATAAAATACATCCGTAGCCCCCCCCACCCAAAGTATTTTAACTTTGATTATACCAAATGATAGATTGATTTTTGCACAGTTTTGCACAATCATTGGCGATTTTTGCACAAGTGCCCTACAAGAGGTACGACGCTCAAAAATATATTCGTAGCCACTCCCACCCAAAGTATTTTAACTTTGATTATACCAAATGATAGCTTCATTTTTGCCAAATTTTACACAACCATTGGCGATTTTTGCACGAGTGCCCCAAAAGAGGTATGACGCCTATAAATTATATCCGTAGCCCCACCACCCAAAGTTTTTTAACTTTGAACATACCAAATGATATCTTAATTTTTGTACAATTTTGCACAACCATTGGCGATTTTTGGACAAGTGCCCCAAAAGAGGTATGACGCTTATAAAATATATTCGTTGCCCCCCCACCCAAAGTTTGCAAAAATTGCCAATGGTTGTGCAAAAAATTATCTATAATTTGATATAATCAAAGTTAAAAAACTTTGGGTGGGTATAAATTTTATAAGCATCATACCTCTTTTGGGGCACTTGTGCAAAAATCGCCAATGGCCAATGGTTGTGCAAAATTATGCAAAAATCAATCTATCATTTGATATAATTAAAGCTAAAAAACTTTGAGGGGTGGGGGGCTACGGCTATATTTTATAGGCGTCATATCTCTTTTGGGGCACATGTGCAAAAATTGCCTATGGTTGTGCAAAATTGTGCACAAATCAAGTTATCATTAAACCAAAGTTAAAAAACTTTGGGTGCGGCGGCTACAGATATATTTTATAAGCATTATACCTCTTTTGGAGTACTTGTGCAAAAGTCGCCAATGGTTGTGCAAAATTGTGCAAAAATCAAGCTATCGATTGACATAAAAAAGTCAAAAAAAAAAAAAAAAGTGGGTGGGGGATGGCGTTAAGTTGGCCTATGAGTACATAGTTTCATAAAAATTGGATAAACGGTGTGGGAGGTATTTCGAGCCTTCCATATTTATGTTACACTCTGTATGTTTAGCTCTATATAAAAGTTTGCATCTAATAATAAAATGGCAAATATCTCGTAAAGGGTTAGTTTTGCGAAATTTACAAAGCATACATTCTTGATGTAAACAAGACAAAGAAATATATTTTTTTATGTAATGTAGGTTATTTTACGTACAAAAAAGTTATACATTATTTAACGCATAATTATTTTCAAAAGGACCTTATATCCCCAATTTCGGTTGCGATTACTTAAAAACCGCGGAAATAATGAATCAAAAAGAAAGAAATACCCTGTATCTCCTTTACTTATACATATTTATAAATGACAACAGTCTACATTACCCAAGTTACAGGTAGGATCTTTCTGGACACCCTATATAATACATAGCAACTCTAATTTAATCAGAATGAATTTTACATCAAAAATACGTAACTCCGTTTTTAAACCATACACACTGATACCACGTTAACTGTTTTAAAAAATAATTTGTATTAGCTTTCTTCCCGAATTACACAAATACAAAACAGACATTATTCTTGGATATTAGGTTTATTTTTAAAGACGCTTATAAGGTTTCCTATTTTTTTTTCGACTATTCCTGTTAATGAACTTTTTAAAACTAAAAATAATATTTCCGTTCCTCTTATCTTTTTTAAATGATATGTTAATATTTTATCAAGGAATCTTTAATGTACATTTAATACAATTTATTTATTGGACAAATTTAAGGTTAATTAAAGGTAACAGGAATGCAATGAGCTTTCTAAAAATATTTCTATATTCGAAAAGTGTAGCATTAGATGGATGTACACGAGCTTTAGCTTCATATTGAGTGCAAATTAAATTAACACAATTCAATATTTGACGTTAGGTTTGGAAAATGTAATTATATTGTCTTTTGAATCACACCAAAAACACCAGACAACTTTCCTAAAAGGCGGTGTAAAAATGGTTCTTAAAAAATAAGTAAAGCCACAAAAAACCAATCATAGTAACTAGTTAAACCAAGTGACATACATAGTTAAACCAAGCGACATAAATGAATTGACCCCATGCATAAAACTGATTTTGATCTTAAAACAAGTCCAATCTCTTCCTCTGCCTATTAAGGTAGTTCACTCGCGGCAATCGTAGACAAAAGAATCGCTTTATAGTGTGTAAGCCAGGCCCGTCCACAAGTCAAATCGGGATGAACATCTTATATCTTAATCTCTTCCATGCCATCCGCGCCGAATTCACCCATCTCTTTCTGACAAAAATTGATTGTTGAACGGTTCGGGCTTTTCTTAACTAGTACCAGTACGGATCATTATATTTTTTCCTATTTTAGTTTAATTTGTGATGCAGTATTTTGAATGAAACACAAATTTAGTGCTGTTCCCAATAAGATCGAATGCGCTTTACCAAAAGTTATAGGTTTTCAATGATTAAAAATATGTTTTGTAGGAGACTGTACACAACACATAAGGTCTGTTTACTACTACTACTTTACACTTTCTTAAAATATACCTTTTATAAGAGCGATGACGTAAAAAAGAATTAAATAGTGTACACTTTTTCTTAAGGGGAAAATACCTGTAAAATTTTAAAAAATTTGAAACAATGTTAGTATAATCTTTTAAGAATACGTCACCAAATTTTTAGAACATCATTTTAAGTATATCTTATAATAATAAATTGGCATTTGTACACATGAGCACGCATGAATTCTAGAAATAATTTCAGTGAAATTTATTGTAAATGTCCAACTCAAATAAATGTACTACAGTAAAACTTGTCTATAACGGCCATCATTAAATTAAGAATAATTGGCCTTTATAGAAGGGTGGCCAGTAATTGCCAGGTAACGGTTGTTCAACCATTCGAGGCTACAGAATTTTCCACTTATAATTTGCTTGCTGCCTCAAGTGCTTTTTATTTAATTAACGGTCCAGATATTGGAACATCTTTACCTCTTGCTTTGAAGAATCAATTGTAGAAGACTTGGTCTACTGTCAAACCTCCCGACTTCGGGAATTTCTTCTTTTGTTCTAAATTAACACCTTCTAACATTCGTTTTAGTTCAGCTTTATTCCTTATGATATCATTTATTTGGAATTTTCCAACCGCAAACTTTTCAGCAAGTTTTCGCGAACCCAAAGCGTACTTTTCACTTTCCGGGATAACATCAATCTTTTCTTTACTGACAAACATTTTCGTTTTAGTGCCATAATAAAACACTTTTCGATTCTGAACACGATACCTTTATTCTTATCGATTTAAGACACAACTAAAAATATAATGTGAAGATAATCCCCCTATAGCCACTAATGCTATTTAAACCTGGCCATAAATATTATTGTTGGGTACTTATTTTCATCATTAAAATTTGCAGAATACAATCATAAAATAATAAAATACAAATTAGCCCAAAGAAATTCCGGCCAATATAAAAAGGTTGATTTACCTGAAATAGGTTATAAAAATTAAGATTTCTCTGGCCGTGGCTGTTTTATATAGTACAGTGGATGGGGAGAAAAAAGGTGTTTGACCTTCGGATTTTTTTGTACAGTTTCAATTTTTATGAAAATTTGGAATTAAGTTGCTTTTACCCCCTAGATCAAAGTTTATATATGCTTAGGGTGTGCTTTTTATTTTTAAATAATAATAAAAAAATTAAAAAACCATAGAAAAAGACCTTATGTAAATTAAAATCATAGCTGAATATGTAGAATAAATCCATTTTTATGTTGTGAGTTATATCTAACATTATATTTGTAACGTTTCAACCCTTAAAAATCACCCTTAATAACGAAATTGCAAAAAAAAATGTTTTTTTTATTTTAAAATTATTTAATAACGCTTTTATTGTAGAAAATATATTTTAACAGTTAACGGTATAATAAATATTTAACTACCATAACTCAATCTTTAAATAACCGCCCCTTATAAGATGTACAAAAAAAGAAAAAAAAATTGACAAATTATAACGATTTGAAGATACATTATAGTCCCGAAAATGGAGTTAAAAAAAACCTCGAAATTTTTTTGTCCTGCATCGATTTACATAAAAATTTGGAATTAGGCGCTTCTAACCCTCTACTTCAAATTCTTTTTCATGGTGATGTGCGCTGTTTGTTTTTAAGGGTAAAAACTACCCCTAATTGTCAAAACTTATAGAATAACATTTTAAACCTTAAGATGGGTAAAAGTTGGTTTGAATTAGTTGATTAATGATTATTTTATGCTTTGGAATACAGTTTTAACATATTTCAACCCTTAAAAATTAACCCTTGTTAGAGCTTAAAGTAAAAAAAAAATATTTATCCTAAAAAATGATTAATTTACCATAGTTTTAGAATGCTGTTGCTTAAAATATGTACTAATTTTATTTCGCAACTTTTCGACCCTTATAAATCAACCCTTATTATAGCCTGATTAAAAAAAAAATATTTATCCCCAAAAAATTAACGGCTTGACAGATTTAACAATTAAAAATATGACTGCCTGAAATATTACCACTTTCATTCTTTTGCAAATTTTCAATCCTTAAAAACCACCCCTTACAACATTGCAATTCTTATAAACCAATATAATAGGTATAAATAGGAAAAAAAAGTAGAATAACATACAAAAATTATACCGGTAAAAGAAAAAAGTATACCGGTTTTATAGAATATTATGCTCCGAAGTGGGCTATTCGAATAGCTCCTTTAGTTTTAATGATAGAAAGTTTTTAAAAAAATAATTTTGTAGAGTTTTTTAAGAGCTACAAGGCTGTGTAAACTAAATCCTTTTTAATACCTTAGTTTTAAAATGGGATGAGTTTAAAGGGCTAGAATAAAATGGTGCTCGGTCGTAAATAGAGGACTTAAACGGCCATATCTGGCCAAATATTTATTGTACAGAAAAATCTATAAAACGAAAAGTCTTTGTTATCAAAAAAACTATAATTCGGTACTTTAGCATTTTTTTCGTATCTTCAGTATTGTTGGAGTTATTTTGAAAAAAATGGCCATTTTTACGAAATTGCGGAAAATCGTTTTTCACTTTAAGCTCCAATTTTTCCAAAATGAAGCATTTTAATTTGGTTAAACTTCTAGGATGTATTAATAATACATATATAAAAAAAATTGCAGAAGGATACATATCTATTTTAATTAAGAGGGGAATTAGGGGGTTGTTTTTAATGATCTTTTCGTAGAAAAAAGTAGGGATCGAACTTATTTTTATCATAACTCGCTCAACTGTAATGCTAAAAACTCTCTTTTTGTTTTTAAAAGAAATGTCTTATTATATACTTTAAAAAATACTATTTGACTTTGAATCTTTCAAATTTAGCATTTGACGAACAAAAGCTAACCATTAAAAGCTGTAGCTCGGTCTGTATTGGTTATAGAGAAATTTAAAAAAAAACATTTTTTCTAGTTTTTTTTATAAGCTACAATTTTGCTTTCCACAGTTTTTTTGATAAAATGCATATTTTTAGAGTTATTCGTAAAAAACCCATTAAAAACGTCGGTATTTTCGTTGAAAAACTTTTACTTTCAATCGCGAATAACTCGAAAAATATTAGTTTTACGAAAAAAATGTATGGAACATTTTTTACTTAAAATTAATTTCTTTATCGATTTCTGTAGTTAAAATGCAATAAAAAATTTCCACCCCCAAGATGGGGTGGCAACCACCCCCAGGATAAAAGCACACCTTGGCATGGTATAAACTTTAATCCTTGGGCTAATTTCTACCTTCTGTGAAAATTTCAGATAAATCCATGCGGTACAAAAAAAATCCTAGCCAAAATCTCCTGTACTAATAAGGATATCTATATACGGAACTTCCTATTAAGTAGATTTTTGTTAGCTTGAAAGTGGCCGATAACACAGGTGGCCGATATAAAAGGGTGTACGTTAACACAAGTTTTACTGTATTACCAAAAATCGTATAAAATTTTTTATAAAAATTCTGGTAATTTTCGCCATAAATTTCACTAGAATTCTTGTTTGTGTAAAACGGTTCTTAGAATGTATAATGCTGGTAGAATTTTATTCCGTTCATTAAACTCAGAAAAAAGAGAAGAAATTATACCAAAAACTCTTATTTAGAATAGGGACCAAGTTTCTATCCAAAAATTTTGACCTCTTAAAGTACTGAAATCTGAAATTAGACCAAGTGCTTTTTTGACTTGGCAACTTATTTACTTATTTGTCTGTATTTTAATGAAACAAGTATCTGTATTAATAAAAAAGAACATTTACTAATACAGACAGATTTGTAAAGAACTTGCCAAGCCGAAAAAGAACTTTTAGATCTCAGAACTGTAGGAGGTCGAGATTTTTGGATTGGAAGTTAGCCCTTATTTTACAGTAGTGTTTTTGTTATGATTTAGTCCTCCTCTATATGAAATGCACAACAATATTAATACACTAAAAAAGTTTCTTTAAAATTAAACTTAAAATATTCTTTAAGTGGTTCGAGTGACCATCTCATATAATAATCTGTCTACGCTAATCTTTGATGAAATAATAGAAAATTTACATGCTCAAGACACTTTACTTGGTCCTTTTTATAATGTATTTACCTCTCCGATATTTACGAAACTTTGAATTTACAACGCATTCAAGATGCAGCTTTAACATGAAACTGAAAATTATTCAGTATTTTATTTAGTGCCTAGTAACCGTGCGTACAGTACGTTCCACAATAATTCGTTGATTTCTCGTTTTACCTGCTACTGTTAGTTGTAAAACTCAATAAACTTTGCGTACTCGCATGTAGGTCCAGACTTAAAATTTCCTTTATTTATTACTGAACCTACCTTTTCGTATATTATGTAGGTTAAAGGCAAATTGCAGGTGTTTAATATAAAGCAGTCTTTTTATCTTGGTAAATCAGTCGTTTGGAGTTTGTCAAGGAATTTTCGTATGTGTTATTAAAAATCCAAAATAGCTAACTTAAACTATTGATATTAGTAGGTAATCAGGACCTGTACCCTTTCAAAAGGTGCGGTGCCCACACAATAGATATTTGTCAGGCAACTTATTTATGGCTGGGTTTTCCGATAAGGGTTGTCATTTAAATTTTATTGCGTTTGAGAAATCAACGAATTATTGTGGAATGTACCATACCAGTTTAATAGTACATGTTCTGTTTAAATAGTAATACATTTCTGTACTTTTTTTAATAAAAATAAAAAGTAATTAAAAAAAAATTGGTCTTTTTACTCAAATAAATCAGAAATATCCCTATGTAGTGTACACAGAATATTAAACTAAATTGTTATTTGGACACTTAAGTTGTACACTTTGAAATATATTTATTGTATTTGTTTAGAAAATATACGTCGAATCGACATTAAAACATATTTTTAAACATGATTTAATATGCTTTGGGAATAAATTTATCAAAAGTGCTTATTGTTTATGAAATGTGTCAAGAGGAAACAAAAGAAACGCATATTAATTGAATGTTATTAGGAGTATAAACAAAATTTATATATTTAAATTATTGTTTTAGAAATACCTTAAACAAAATTTAAATTTTATTATACCACACCGAAAAAAGTCGCCCCAATAACTATGGCTTGACGACTAAATATCTTTACTCCGGAAGAAAAGCGACACAAAAGTCTAAATACGCAATTTTGGAGTTATATACAAAAAATCAGATAAAATATGACAGAGAATGCCCTAGAAAAGTAACAATTTAAATACCAACCTCCATTCGCCAGTCACGGGCCAGTTTTTCCTTCCCTATTGCGATTCTACTGTCGTCACGAATGATATTACATATTTATTTAAGACAATTTGACTACATAAGACAAACTCTGACGGTATTAATATGAGGATTTAGAGTTGCCGCGAGACACGAGATACGAGACGTATCGTCTCGTCTTGTCTCGAAGCCATTTTGTCTCGTCTCGAGAGCATTTTGTCTCGAATTTCGAGACGAGACGAGATAAAATCCTTCGAGACAAGCTCGAGACGAGACGAGACATCTCGAAAAATTTTAATGACTTAAAACTTAATAAATCTCCAACAATATATTTCTAGTTCTTAAGAATTATATAGGTTGTTTAAGATTTAGTGTTACAAACTTCGACAGCAGTTGGATCTTGCAAAAATAAGTTTTTATAAACATAGGTCAAGAAATGCATCGTTTCAGAAATACAGGGTGTTAAAAAAAAGAAGCTAAAATTAGTTGATTTAAAAAGTATATCACCCTGTGGTTTTATTATTTTTTAATTATTTTGAATATTGCACTTATGCACAGATTTTCCCATAAGAAAAGTGGTATTATGGAAAAATTACAGCGGAAATTCCACGTCGTCTAGGGAACGTGGTTTTTCCACTTACTGTCAAATTGACAATACGAAATTTTTAAATAATAATGACGGTTTGTAAAATTAATATTTAATTTTTGGTTAATAAATTTTATCTACGTTTTTGATTCGTGAAATATTCTCCCCAAATACCGCTCGTGCTTTAAAATTAACCAGATAATTTTTTACTCATGCGTGTTTTCTTTAAAAATTTCACTCGGACTCATGAAATTATGAGAAAACACGCTATCGTGAAAAATTATCGGTAATTTTTAAGCACTCGTGGTATTACCCCCGATAAAACAACTTAAAATACAACTATTTTGTCTCTTGACTTTTTTTTAAATTTTGCTTTGCTTTCAAGAAAAAAATTAAAACCGATTCTTTTTTTATACCCTTTTAAAAAAGTAGGAGTTTTACTTTTTTTTCTATTTTGTGGACATTTTTATGTCACTTATTTGTTCTATATTTTTATTTTAAATAAAAAAACCAAATTATTAGGTTCTATATTTTATTTTCAGTTGCATATTATGAGTGTCCGTAAAGTCTGAAATCACCAATTTTTTGAGAAAACACAATTTTAAGAAAAGCTCAATCACGTCAACTTTTATGTCACACCCTATACGTGTTGCCATAATAAAAATGCTGATCTTATTATTTTATAATTCTTTTCTATTTAATTCTATTATGCAATGTATGCACTTTTAGCTGGTCACCAGCCTTTGTAATAATGTTTTATGAGTTAGTCAGAGTTTAATCTAGAAACTAGTAAGACATTAATTTCGAATTATTGTATTTTAATAAAATAAATTGTTTTTTTTAAAAAGTAAATTCTGGTTGCCGTTAGTTAACTGGCGCAGTCGGTAATTCTGATAGTGTCGAATTGCATCGCGCAAATATCGATTTTCGTTTCATCGATTAGACTATCAAACGAACATTGTGACTTTTTGCTTCGTGGAGGTGTTTCATTCTACAGAGTGGCTTCTAAAAATCAGGAGACCCGATCCATCGAGGACTGTTCAACTCACCATCCAAAGCAGAATCACGGGAAAGGAACCAAATAGTCCTTTTCGCAAGACGTCTTGAGGGGCCTACGGACACACATCGCTGGACCTTCTCCAAGATATCTTATAGAGGCGGCAATGACCAGAATTTTTCTAGTTATGTAAGTGCAATTTAAATGTCTGCCGATGATTTATTGAATACTTTAAAGAATTTAAATATTAATACAAACCCTTCAATTGACTCTGACTCTACTTCCCAAAATCAATCGGAAGTAACAGATACATTAATCGATTTAATAGGTCAACAAAATTTTGATCAACCGCAAACTTCAGGTGTTCAAAACTTAATAAATTTTAATTTTGATATTTTTAAGCAAGAAAAATTTTCTTCTTCGAGCGAAGAAACAGATTCAAATATTAGTGATAATAGTAATTTAGATTTAGATAATTTAGAATTAAATTTAAAAATGGCAAATACTTTTAAACCTGAATATTTAAGTTGTGTTCCAACATTTGACGGAAATCCGACAGAACTAAATAGGTATTTAGCTACTTGTAATACCTTAATTACTAATTTTTATGATGTTAATAATTTAGAAAGCTTCCAAAATAAATTTCTCCTAAACTCTTTAATCGGTAAATTAACTGGAAATGCCCGATTAGTTGTTAATATACAAAATGTTACAACATGGGCCGCTCTGCAAGAAACTCTCTATCGAAATTTTGCCGACAGACGCGACGAAAGTTGCCTAAATAGAGATTTAGTGATGTTAAGACAGTTACCCAATGAATCACCTCAGATTTTTTATGATAAATGTCTTGAATTATTAAATTTACTTGTTAGTTATGTCGACGCTCACGAAAATGCAGAAACAGCCACAATTAAACGAAATTTATATCAAAATTTAGCTTTAAAAACATTTTTGTCAGGCCTTAGGGAACCACTAGGTACTACGATTAGGTGTATGCGTCCAAATACTTTAACAGACGCCATACAGTTCGTAATTCAAGAAGGTAACGTGAGATATTTCCAAAATAGTTCACACCCACCAACAAAAAATATATATAACAAACAATTTTTACCTCCTAGAGGTACATATCAAAACCAAGATAATTTTAATCCACAGATGCAATTTCAAAATTTACAACCTAATAATCAGTTACAACCATTTAGACCGTTTAATGCTAATACTAATAATAATCAATTTCGTCAAAGTTTTCCATCGCAACCAATACCAATAAGACAAAACCCAAATTTTAAACCCCAAAAATTTTTCACTAATGCAGAAGTTTTTGGAAGATCACAAGGTCAACAAAATGTCTTTAGACCAGACCCAAACAAACCATTGCCTAACCCAACTCCAATGAGCACCACAAGCAGGCAAACTTTTAGACCAAATAATCCTCCTAACCCAACTCCAATGAGCACCACAAGCAGGCAAACCTTAGACCAAATAATTCTTTTAACCAAACCCCTATGAGTATGTTGACTAGACAAACTTTTAGGCCCGGTCATTCCTATCAGCCAAAATTAAAATACATAGCCGAAGAACTTTTTAACACTGAAATAAATCCGTGCTCTCAAGAATACGACCCCTATAATGAATATTATAACAGTAACCATGACCTATCTTACGATTATTCTCAGTATTATGAAAATCATCCATCTGACCTTCCAAGTAATTCGTACAACGAAACCGATGAATACTATAACGTACAGTCGCAGACTGAAAACGAAACCCAAGACGAAAATTTTCAGGAGGTTTCCCAGGAAAGCCCGGAATTATGACTAAACAAGTAATATGTCTAAATAATACCAATACCAGCGAACTTTCCTTTATCACTTTTCCCGAACACAATCTCAAATTCTTAATCGATTCAGGTTCGACAAAATCATTTATTAACCCAAATTTAGCCTTTAAATATTTTCCAAAATGGATTCAAAAAGACCCATTTATAGTATCTACAGTTTTTCAAAAATCGGCACATCAATATAGTGTAACGATACCTGCATCTAAAATTTTTAAATTGCCGGGAAAAACCAATTTAAAATTTTATTTGTTTAAATTCCATAATGTCTTTGATGGCCTGATTGGCCTCGATAATTTAAAATTACTTCAAGCAAATCTAAATTTCGATAAAGGATATTTGATCACCCCTTTTACTAAAATAAAATTATCTTTTCATAAAACTCAAACGGAATTAAATTGTATCACCATCGCTCCGCGATGCGAACAAGTAATACAAATAAAAACTACTATAAAAAACGGCGAAATCATCATTCCCCATCAAAAATTTCATAATTGCGAAATCCCCGAATGTTTAACAATAGCACGAAATGGCAAAGCATTAACTACTATTTTAAATAACACCTGCGAACCTATTACTTTAGATTTTTCGGAACCTTTAGAAGTAGAAAAATTTTGTAGGCAAGATTTAATAAATATTGATTTAAATAATTTTGATGACACCCCAAAACAAAAATTAGATATGTCTCAAATCCGCACTAATCATTTAAATTCAGAAGAAAAACCGCAATACTAAAATTATGTTCAAAATTTTCCGATATTTTTTACCAGGAAGGTACGCCACTGACTTTTACCAGCAAAATCAAACATCATATTAGGACCACAGATGAAATTCCCATCTATTCAAAAACCTATAGATATCCTTTTATTCATAAAAAAGAAATAGAAAGCCAAATTAATAAAATGTTAAGTCAAAATATCATTCGACCCAGTTGTTCACCCTGGTCTTCACCACTTTGGGTAGTACCAAAGAAAAAGATGCTTCTGGTAAGCAGAAGTGGAGGGTAGTTTTGGACCTAAGGGCACTGAACCTGAAAAGTTTGATGATAAGTATCCATTGCCAAACATTTCTGACCTTCTAGACAAGCTGGGAAAGTGTCAATACTTCACCACGCTTGATTTGGCTAGCGGATTTCATCAAATAGAGATGAATGAAGCCGATATTCCTAAAACTGCGTTTAGTACCGAAAATGGTCATTACGAATTTTTGCGTATGCCATTTGGGCTCAAAAACGCCCCCGCAACTTTTCAGCGGTCATGGATAATATTTTACGCGGTATCACTAATGAAAAATGCGCTGTATATCTCGACGATATAATTGTTTTTTCAAGTTCTCTTCAAGAACACATTGTTAGATTGACCGAAGTTTTTACGCGCTTAAGAGAAGCAAATTTCAAAATTCAGCTAGATAAGTCAGAATTTCTCAGGAAGGAAGTAGCATATTTAGGTCATATTGTTACTCCTGACGGCGTTAAACCTAACCCAGATAAAATAAGTGCCATTAAAAATTATCCTATACCTAAAACCACCAAACAAATTAAAGGATTTTTAGGCCTTCTCGGTTATTACCGTCGCTTTGTTGACAATTTTGCTAAATTAACTAAGCCTTTAACAAAATGTCTTAAAAAAGGTGCAAAAATAGTTCACAACGAAGAATTTTTATCTTGCTTCGAAAAATGCAAAAATTTGTTAATAAATGAACCCATATTACAATACCCGGACTTTTCAAAACCATTTAATTTAACTTGCGACGCTAGCAATGTAGCTCTCGGATGCGTACTCAGTCAAGGCCCAATCGGTAAAGACCTACCAATTGCGTATGCCTCTCGAACATTAAACGATTCAGAACAAAGTTATAGTACGATTGAAAAAGAGTGTCTTTGTTTAGTTTGGGCAACCAAATATTTTCGCCCTTATCTATACGGTCGAAAATTTAATATAATAACAGACCATAAGCCACTTCAGTGGCTCTTCTCATTAAAAGACCCTAGTTCCAAATTACTTAGGTGGCGCATTAAATTAGAAGAATTTGATTATAAAATAATTTATAAAAAAGGAATTCTTAATACCAATGCGGACAGCTTAAGTCGTATCGAATTACACATTAAAGAAACCGAAAATACTTTCGATTTAGGAAAATATGCTAATGAAGTCACCCAAAATCTTAATCAAAATTTACCCAAAAATCAAACTCCGCAAGCTTATACCAGTAATTTAAACAATCAAAACTACGAAACTGAGAATTTAGATAAAATATCTGTAATTGCACAGGCGGATGACAATGACATATCAGATGTCCAAAACGAACCAGATGACGACGAGGTCACTGTACATTCAAACGCGGAACACGATCCAATCGTAGGCGTTCCTATCGTAGATACACCGGTTAATTATGGCGCGAATCAAATTTTTATTCAAGATGTATTACACTCACCCGCTAAACCAAAAAGGAAACATTATTTGACAAAAAACGCAGATTTACTGTTCAAATTTCAAAAACAATTTTAAACAAGATATTTTAAACTTTGTAAAAGAATATGTTCTTCCCGATAAACAATATTATTTATATTTCGAAAACCCTAATACTTATGAACCGTTTTGCGAAGTAATAAGGCAAAATTTTAAATGGCCCGCGATTAAATTTAAACGATGTTTATCAAAACTTATTGACGTTACTGCAAATCAAGAGATACCGGAAATAATTAAAAACTATCACGAAGGTAAAACAAATCACAGAGGCATCGACGAGACCGAACAGAAAATAAAAAATAAATATTATTGGCCGAATTTAAAAAGCTCTATTCAAACCTATATAAATGACTGTGAAATATGTCAAATAAGCAAATATGACCGACACCCTGTTAAAGTAACGATGAATGTTACCCCTACCGCGACAAGACCATTCGAAATCATTCATTTAGATACCTATACATTAGAACAAACAAAATTTTTAACCATTATTGACAGCTTTTCTAAATACGCGCAAGCCTACCCACTAAAATCTCTTGTATCTACCGAGATTGCAGATAACCTTTTATTTTATTTTTCTCATCACAGAATCCCCAAACAAATCGTGGTGGACAATGGGACAGAATTCAAGAACGCTGTAGTTACCGAACTTTTACAGCTTCATAAAATAAAAATTCATTTTTGCTCACCCCAACATCCCCAATCTAATGGTCTAATAGAAAGGCTACACTCAACCCTCTCAGAACATATTCGCTTACTTAATAATCAAGAATTTAATAAAACACCTATCTCGCAAAAAATGATATATGCCATATTAGCTTATAATCATTCAATAAACCAAAGTACTAAAATGAAGCCTATAGACATCGTTAACGGTCATATTACAAATGATAACCCTTTCGATATTAATATCGATCAAATATTGCTAAGTGATTATATCAATGATCATAAACAAAAAACCAAAATTCTTTATTCTCAGATTAATGAAAAACTAATAACGGATAAAGAAAAATTAATAGGTAAAATAAACGAAAATAGAGAGGACCCCGGAATGTTTAAACCCGATGAAAATGTCTATATTAAAAAACATATCAGACAGAAAAATGCTGACAAATTCACAAAACCAACCAAGCTTATTTCTGTGAATACAAAACGTAAAACTGCTAAAACAAGTTCTCACGAAAAAGTACATCTAGAAAATATAAAACGTCCGTTACGGAAAAGATACAGTTTCGTTTAATAATTACTCTAATTTCTTTTCAGGGTATTTCTTCATATAACACTCGGATTTGAAGAAAAATTAATGTGAGACAGATAAATGATAATCCAGGCATAATTCCATTTAACTTAGGAAATGCTAAAGTGCAAAAATCTGCTTATACCTTATTTTATTATTACGATCTTAATCCAATAATTATAGAAATTAATAAATTATACATAAAATCCAAAAATTTATCACAGATAGTAAATAATCATACAGAATATTCGTTTGAAACTTTAAATTATTTCAAAATTTTAAAAATTATCCAAGATAGGGTAGAAATTAAAATAAAACATATAATTCCCCATCCAAATAGAATAAAACGAGGCTTAATAAACGCATTAGGATCAATTTTTAAATCTATTACAGGTAACTTAGATGCTTCTGACGGAAAAAAGTACGAAGAACTTATTGCCGAACTACAAAATAATCAAAATAACTTGGCAGGAAATATTTTAAAAGAAAATTCAATATCACTAAATATCATAAACAAATTTAATTTAACTGTCCAAAAAATAAGTCATAATGAAATATTGTTGGAATCCAAATTAAATCAAATAGGCTTAATAGTTCAAAACTGCTTACAGAGAAAACGCTGCTATTATAAAAGATGTCTTAAATCAAATAATTAATATCTACGAAATCATAGACTCGATTTTACAAGATATCGAAAATTCAATAGCTTTTTCTAAATTAAAAACTATGCACCCTAGCATAATAAAAACGGAAGACCTTTATATCGAATTATATAACATTCAGAAACAAATTGGCTTAAATCAAATGCCATTAGAAGTAACCTTAGAAAATACCTTACTTTATGAAAAATTAATAAATTTAAAATGCTTTATTCTCAATAATAAAATTACGTATCTGTTACAAATTCCCACAACATTCCCAGAAATATTTAACTACCTTCACCTTTATTCCATTCCAGTCTTGAGAAAGAGTCTATTTAAGGTTATTATTCCGCGAAATAAATTTTTGTTAAAAAATGAATTGCACTACGCATATCGAAAAGAAGAATGCCTAGAGGTCAAAGCCCACTACTACTTGTGTGACAAGATGGAACTACAAGAAATCAAGAATGACAGTCCTTGTACCGTCAAACTACTGGGCGCCACAAAAGACACCTCTACCTGTCAACAAATCGAAATGAAAACCACAATACCTATCATTAAGCAGCTGGATTCTGCCGATCAATGGATTTTTATCCTGCCCCATGAAGAAGTCGTTAAATTTAAATGCAACCACCAAGAAGAAAGCCAGAAGTTGTTTGGTAGCTACGTAGTCAATATACCAAACAATTGCCAAAAAAACATAAACCAAGAAGTAATCGTCAATAACCAAAAATCAGCGTCCCGTAACCAGAACCAACCAATTTTTTCCCAGATTTGGATAATAAAATTGATTTATTACCAATTCTCAAAATAAATGCCTCATTAGAAGAAGTTAATTTAGACGAACTCCATAAACTCAAAAACGAAATAAAAGAAAACCAGCCACACTTATTTTTCGAAAATATCTCAGAATACCCAAGCTCATGGACAATTTTAATTTATGGAATCCTTATTTTCTGTGCAGCCTTATATTGTAAAAAGAAGCTGAAGAAGCGCAACCTCAACAAGCCTAAAACAAAGAACCAAGAAGAGCAAACATTTGAATTGGAAAATGTCCAACTACCCCGATGACCGTGGAGTTCAATCTCAGGAGGGAGGAGTTATGTCACACCCTATACGTGTTGCCATAATAAAAATGCTGATCTTATTATTTTATAATTCTTTTCTATTTAATTCTATTATGCAATGTATGCACTTTTAGCTGGTCACCAGCCTTTTGTAATAATGTTTTATGAGTTAGTCAGAGTTTAATCTAGAAACTAGTAAGACATTAATTTCGAATTATTGTATTTTAATAAAATAAATTGTTTTTTTAAAAAAGTAAATTCTGGTTGCCGTTAGTTAACTCATGTTTTTCCTATAAGGGGGTTGTTTGATGTTATGTTTTGATGATATCAAGTTTTATTTTAAACTAAAAACAATGCATCCTTCTTAAAATACATACAAGTTTGCAGCAGATTTTGCAATTAGTTTGTAGGTATATAGGGTACAGGGTGAGTCAAAGATGGCGAGGAGTAAGTAATTTAATGCCTTGAATATAAGATTTGTAGATAATGTTCTTATGTAAGTATTAGGTATATGGTTAAATAGTATGTTAAATTTTAACGATATTTTGAATTAGACAGGGCACGTCCATAAAGTATTAGGGTGCTTCAAATGTATTTTTTTTTTAAATTTAAAATAGAATACCTATACCATATTTTTACAGTTTTGGATTCTATTTATTCAATTCTAGAAATTCCTATACCTAGTTTATATTCTATACCCAGAAAGTTACGTAGGTATAATAATATTGCCATTTAGGATAGTTTGGGTATACTTACTTATTATGGAAAAAGTTAAAAATTGGTAAAAAAATTGAGAATGAACATTTCTAGAATTAAACATTGGAATTAATAATGTAATGATAAAATATGTGTGTTTCCTTTAAAAAATATGTCTTTTTATCACCACCTGGGGCACTGTGGAGACATAAAAATTAGTTTAAAAAATGTGTAACATGAACCTGAAAATAAAAATCGACGGGTCCAAGCATTTTTCTTAAACTTTCGAACTAATTTTTATTGAAATTATCCTATACATTAATAATGCACTATATATTAAAATTAATTTAATTGAAATAAACCAAAACCACTCGAGACAAACGAGACAAAACGAGACGAGACGAGACGAGACAAACGTTTGCCTCGTCTCGACTCGACCCTTGTCTCGTCTCGTCTCGAAATATATTATCTCGAAATTTCGAGACGGGACGAGACAAGGCTTTATCTCGTCTCGTCTCGCGGCAACTCTACTTAAGGTCTCAAAATCCTTACAAGTACTATTTATAACTTAAAAAAACTTACTTATATAAACTAAGCCTAAAAATTGATCTTGTTGTAATTTCTTTTCATCGATTATTTTGTCAAAGATTTCCGAATTTTTGACAAAAGATCAGATGATGTGTCCTTGCGGAGGTTTGAAAACGAGAATTAGCATTAAGTTTATAGGTAGGAGATCCTCGAGATCTAGTAATCGCTCTTAGGATCAAAAATAAAAAGAGCCTGTTTACTACTTCAAAAGTGTTTTTCTAATTAAACATTACACTCATAAGGCAGCAATGTTTAGATTCAAGTCAGTTAATATTTCCCTATAGTTATAAATTTACCCCTTGTCAATACTTTTTCCAGCAATGACAAAGTATAATATGATTTAAATAATATTTACCCACTCTTTTGATAAGAAAATATGTAACATTTTTAAATATTTAATGTTTTTTAAAAATAACCTATTCAAGTGCAGTGTGGTAAATATTTGAATTTCATTGAAAATTTTGTGGTTTATATTAGTTCAAATATACTGTTTTTCATACCTATGTTTAGTATCGTGACTAAACTTGCTCGTTAGGTGCGCGGGTGATTTATTTTAATAGAATATGCCCCTTTGGGAAACATTATTTGGAACCTCTGCAGAAACGGTAAGTTAATTTATGCCGTAAAATAAGCTTTATATCGCTAAGTTCAACAGGTATTAAAAATAGCTTTAAAATTTGGACAAAAACTCATTTAACTTGCATTGTTGAGAGCTAGTCTAAAAGTAAATAGAGTAACTTTACTTAAGCCGATTTAAAAATTAAATGGTTCAAGTGGGATTAATAACTGCCTTACTTTTAATCGTTTTTTTTAAAGTTATCAGTGAAAACTATTAACTTCAAGAAACAGTAAGATGCTTGATATTCCTTTACACAAGACCTGCTTTTTTCAGAAACTCTCCCTTTTACAGTTGTCTTACCCTTTATAAGAAGCTTTCACAAAACTTTAGACAAATGCATGATGGTAAACTTAAGATAGCAGTTAGGCAGTTTTTTGTTAATAGAGCATTTTACTTACTTTCAGAATGTATGCGACATTAGGCGAGTTATTTGCTTTTATTGCTGTTTGTTTTGCCCTTTTTTTTGTACCTCGTATTTTTTATATGTGTATGTGCGTGACGGTTGATTAATTTTTTAATTCTAAATCGAAAACCAAGAATACTTTTTTTGCAAATTTTCCTTCGTTTCCAAGAAATTTCACTATAAAGTTTTGCCAAAAAAAAATGTTAAATCACATTGTGGGTATCGCTAATCTTAGTTGGCCCTTTCAAACTATTACGTCATATGAAATCAAGTTTGACCTTTGTCAAAAGTTAGACACTTGTCAATCTGTTATTGAAAAAATCACAAGAAAATGGAGTTCACTAACGAAGAATGCGGTGATATTGTTTATGTGTATGGGTATAATATAATAATTATTAAGCATGTGCACCAAAGTGTCTAACTTTTGACAACGGTCAAACTTGATTTCATATGACGTAATAGTTTGAAAGCGCCAGCTAAGATTAGCGACACCCTCAATGTGATTTAATTTTTTTTGCCAAAACTTTATAGTGAAATATCTTGGAAACGAAGGAAAAATCAATAAAAATATTCTTGTTTTCAAATCAAATTAAAAAATTAATTCAGTCTTCAATTTTCGCTCCACTTACCATTCACCCTGTATATATATATATATATATATATATATATATATATATATATTTATATATATATATATATATATATATATATATATATATATATATATATACATATTTTAATTTTATTTATAATATTGTTTATATCATAGGTTTTCTTCTCCATATGTTGTTCGTTACAAGATCTTTTTTTGTATTATTATGTTCTTACAAAATTAGTATATAAGTATAGATTATGATATTTATATTTTTATTTATTAAATAACTTTATTATAAAATGACAATTTTTTCATTTTCTTTTCTAATGAAGGCCCTTTAAACTTAATGTATATATTGTGGCAATACATTTTATCTATCTATCTATTTATCTATCTATTTACATAATATTATATTTAGGATTTATTTTTAAAAATTGAATAATAACAAAGAAAAGCGCAATGTAAAAAAACGCAAAAATTAAATACAACAATCACATAACACCAAATGCAACATTAGAGTGAAAAGTAAGGTTGGTTGTGATATTGGATATATAAATTTCGCATACGTATGACGCCGACCTAAATTGGACCTAATTTTTTGACCATGATAAAGCCACTAAAATAAATCCGCAGATTTAAGACTTTCTTTTAAACCACTTTGTATTAAAATCTGCTTGAACTTTTTAACATAAACATACCCTATGTACTACTCATTTTCGATTAACACTTTAACAAAAAATGTTTTTTTTTTGGTTACTAGTAAGTGTTTTTTTCAATCGAAAATAAACAGAATATAGAAGGCACCACTAAATTTGAAAACAGGCTGCTTTAATCCACCTTTACCTGATTATCGGCCAAGTGATGATCGCGTTGTTAAATTTAGTAATGGACTTAGCAATTGTTAAAAGTTAACAACGGTTTAGAATGTTTAACAAAATGTCAGATTTTGACAGGTTGCCTAAAAATCAGTGAAATACACTAACAATGACGTTTTGTTAAATATTCTAAACCGTTTTTTTAACTTTCTTGCTAAATTTAACAACGCGATCATCACTCGGCCGTAAATATTCTGTTTTACTTGTTCTTTTAAGTGTTTTATAAATTTATACAAGAATTAATGTTCTATATCATAAACTTTGATTTAAAAATCACTCTGAGTAAGTGTGAGTCATGGGAAAGCAGATTTTTGGTCACGTGGGATCACGGGCCTCTAAAAAAACTAGAATAGTGACTTCTATAAGCGCCTGTATAATAAAAGCGGTACACCCGTGCGAAGCCAGTCTCATAGGTATTTTAAAAAATAACCAAGACTCCTAGTGGCAAACCTACACACTTTGTAATTTGTCAACTGTCATTGAGTTATTTTGGTCCATTTTGTCCTGTAAATAGGGATTTGATGTGTTTTTAACTTATTTTCGATTTATATTTTAACAAAATTATTATGTTTTGACTGTCTTGGGTAATATTTTGTATATTTGTGCAGTTCAGTGCAGTCTTGCCATCCTAAATTTTTCAGGTTTGCCAAAGTCGTAAAAAAATCCCTGTGTGGCTGATCTTCTATGAGTGAACCATTTTAAAACCTACTAAGTATTCTAGTTATATTTTGACATCTGTACAGGGTCTTTGATTATATTTACGTGGCTAAATGGAACACCCTGTATATTATGCGCTACAATAAAAGATCTTTTTTTCTGATTTCAAATATATATTTATACATTGATGATATTTGGATAAACCATTTTTGAGATATTTAAGCCTAAAATATATATAATTTTAAAAAAATCATATTAGTATCAAGAAAGCTATGAAAACAATAAAATTGTTTTAATAAATTTGACGTATTTATATTGTAAAAAGTTGAAATTTATCATTTTAACTATGAAAAGTAGTTTGTATTGCTTTTTTGTCGATGGGCTATTCAGAAGAACAAAAAATCTCTATTATGCGTCTTTTTTATGATAACAATAGTAATGTGACGACAGTACAAAGGGAATATTGCTTATTATAACCTTAACAACGGGAACCATCTATAGATACTATTAAATACATAGTAAGAAAGTTTATTGAACGAAAAAGACTTTAAAAATGAAGAAAAAGACTGTAGCACGACATGAAAACAAGGTTTTGGATATCCTCGTTCTTTCAGGATAATTATTATACTTTTTTATTGGACTTGCACTAACTACTTTTAATAATTTTGGAAAATCCTGAAATATTAATCTCGGATGCGGCATCTGAACTTAATAAAACAGATTATAAAATTTACTTAACCTTAAAATTTTACAAATTCTATTCTTATAAATTTATGTCCGTTCAGAACCTTCCTGAACAAAACATGCAGGACCGACTTAAGTATGCATTGGAAATAGCTAGATTTATGCAGCAGGATCCAAAGTTTTTAAATAAAATTCTATTCACAGACAAGTCTTCCTTTACTTTAGCAGGAATGTTTAATCACAAAAATGAATTATGGGTCCAGAGAAAACCCTTACCAAATTCAGCAACATAACAATTCTTTTGTTTCCATGGTTTTCTTGATACTAATATGAAACTTTTTTGTAATTTATTAATAATTTAACCTAAAATATCTCAAAAATGGTTTATCCAAATACCATTAATGTATAATAAATATATAATATATATATATATATATATATATATATATATATATATATATATATATATATATATATTATAATATATATAATATATATATATATATATATATATATATATATATATATAAATTTATATATATATATATATATATATATATATATATATATATATATATATATATATATATATATATATATATATATATTATTTTTTTATTTAAATCAGAAAAAAAGATCTTTAATTGTAGCGCATAATATACAGGGTATTCCATTTAAAAAGTTGAAGTTGCCTATATTTTTCCATTTTTTTAGGCGAATTACTAATAATTTCAAAAGATAATATGAAAAAAATCCTACAATGTTTTTATAAAACATTTTTTTCTGTCTTCAAAAATAACGGCCCCAGAAGCCACGTAAATATAATCAAAGACCCTGTACATGGAACTCAGGCACCGAAATCCCCAACGTAATAAAAGAACACCAAAATTAATTTTGCTTTTCCTTGAGGTTACCACTTAATCTAACTTTTAAAATGTTCTGGTTTTTAAATTATCATTTAAATAAGGATGTAAAAGAGCAAACGTGAGACATTTAAAAACGTAGTTCATCTAGATAAACTACTTTTAAGTTCAAAGAAGTTTAAGTAAAACCTACCTATGGGTTAAGAATTTTTATATACCGGATAA